>BQNB010108331.1:8186-22973 GCA_026074375.1 Tanacetum coccineum
CTTGGTTTGTTGACTTTTTGGCTTCGGGGTTGACTTTGACTTTGACCAGTTGACTTTTATGTTGACTTGATTGACTTGATTGACTTGATTGACTTGATTGACTTTCCGGCTTTGATTTGGCTTTGTCTTTCACAGTCTTTTCCATTCCGAGTCCAGTTTTGTTGTTTTGACTTTGTTTTTCGTTCTTTTCTTGGTTATCCGTTCCTGCACAATACAATTAGCAAAACAAGCGTATATTTGGCATTTTAAGTCCGTTTTTGGTTATTTTAGCTTGTTTTTAAAGGTAAAAGGTATGTGTATTTAAGCACATACCAATACCCGAATTCCTTAAGATCAAGAGGCAAACCTTACAATATAAGTGGGTTGATTTTTGTGCTAGTTAAAATGTCAATCTGGTTAGATTTGCCTTACTAAGCGTATGTATTTTTTTTTGGAAAATCAATATATAAATTTTTAAATTTTCCAGAAAATATCAGTTGAAAAATGTGGCCAGATTGCAGGGCAAACATGGAGGGACATAATTAATTTTTCCTATTTGCTACCCCTCCACACTTAAGTTGAACATTGCTCTCAATGTGGGAACTGATAAATATAGAAAATAGGGAAAATTAGGGGAAAACGGTACTTCCCGGGGCATAGAGAGATATAGCTACGTTGGAGCTATCCTTGAGTGATTCTATGACGTTCTTTTTTTTGTGAGGATCGAGAGCTCCTCCACACTTAAGTAGAGCATTATGTGTAAAATTGAAACTCCCCGGGGCTCATAAGTGCTTGGCTAAATTATGAAGGATATGGCGCGAAACAAAGCGCCAAGCATTTGTATTTTACCACATGTAATATAATACTCTAATTATATAAGTCTCCAGGTGTAAAATACCAACCACCAATCCAAGCTCCACCTGTTTTATTTAATCTGCAAAATAAACACAACTACAAAAACCATAAAATATAAAAGCTCACTTTCGTAGGCACCACGGTTGCATTTAGCGCATGCAACAAGCCTTTAAACCCCTCAGTGTCCCGAATGGACGAGTTATAGTCTCGTGAGGGTTTCCAGCGAACACACCCACAAAGTTCGAAAAATTTCTTTTTTGATGCAAAAATCGAGATACGCGACAGACCGGCCGAATGCGTGACATACTTAAAGACTACAATTTTTTTGTTTTTTAGTTTTTTTATAGGTTTATTATTATTTACTATTACTACTACTACTATTCTGATACTTAACTTGATTTAAGGTTCCTTAATGATACATTATTATTTTTATTATTAATATTTGATTTAAGGCACCTTACAATAAGATCAATCGTGGGAATTGAGCCAATTTAAACGTCGAGGGTATGGAGTCTTTGGTATGTACTCACGGAATGGATATTTATTTGTTTTGACCATGTGATAGTTTCCTTTCGATGTTTTAATATGGCGATCTTTTTTGATTTTATTGTTAACGATGATAGACGGTGGTGGATCTTTTTGAATTTTTGGATGATCATCAGACTTTCCACTCCCGATGAATACGACATTCACTTTCTCGGTGTGAGCTTGAGGAGGATGTTGTGGTTCAGTCCTATCAGTTTATTTTGAAGATATGTTTTGAGATTTCGACCACTCATCTATTTTTGTTTCCATATTTTGTATAAATTTCAGTTTGGAATTTCTTGTTCATTTTGCTTCATTTGTGAAATCATATCATTAAAATTGTTTTTGAAAAACATATTTGTAACTCTTTGACCATCCAAGAATTTAGTCATTGATTTTTCAAAATCAGTTTTAGATTGAGGTTCTTGGTTGACTGTTTTAGACTCTTTGTTAGGTAAAACACCGGTGGTTTACCATCGTCTTGATCAAAAAGTTTATCATGAATGGTTCTCATGCTACGGATACATCTTTTGAAATCTTTGAGATCATTTTTCACATCATTGTTTAATTCTGTGAGCGATTTTTCGGAATCATTAGGATCATGATGGGATTTACGAGAAAACAAATCATGAGAATTTCGGTCTTTATTACCTTCAGATTGGATGTAATTTGCTTCATGACGTTCACACATCGGCGTGTCATCGTTCAGGTGGTTTTTAGAAGCGTGCTTATCTTTAAGGACATTATATTTGTTACGCATATCTTGTAATTCTTCATTTAAGCTTATAATTTGAGAATCCATAGCCTTTAATTTTTCCATAATCTCGAATATTATCAGTATCCTATCATTCCAATCGGTGGTGAAGGAAACAGATTTTCGATGATGTTCGTTTTTAGATTTAATGGACCAATCAAGTTTAAAAAGGACTTTGTCATTAAGAAATTGAAATGCTTGATTAGGACTTTTATAGAGAAAGATTCCTCCGGATGTTGCGTCCAAGATTCCTTGAGTGGGTTCGTCTAGACCGTGATAGAATATTTGAATAATAGCTCATTTGGTCAGACCGTGCCCATGACATTTTCGAAGCATGTTCTTGAGTCGTAACCACGCGTCGGTAAGACTTTCACATACGAGTTGAGAGAAATTTCTGATTTCAAGCAAAAGACGGTTAAACAACGAAGGTGGAAAGAATCTGTTTATAAAAGCTTTTCTCATTTGTTCCCACGATGTTATAGACTCTTCATTAAGTTCGTTAAACCAGGTTTTAGCTTTATCGGATAGGGTATAGGGAAGTATCAAGAGCTTGACAGCTTCACTTTGAGTTTCTCCATATTTAAACATGTCGCAGATTGCGAGGAATTCACGGATATGGTCATGCGGATCGGCCCGCAGATAACCATCGAATTTATTTTCCAAAATCATTTTCAAGTGGGTACTATTGATAACAAAGTTGTCATCAACACGAGTTGGAAAAATGGCCAGAATTAGGAGTCGGTGTACAATGCTTGCATTTTCCACTAGTGGTTGATTCATCTGGAGACTGAGAATTATTTGTTGGGGTTAACATCCTTTCAGGTCTATAATTTTATGGATGACAATATCATTAACGGAAGAATGTTGAGTTGAAGATTTGAATGATTCACTCTGAATGGATTGTTTTTGGATAATTTTAAATTTACAAGTCTTTGTTATTAAATTTTTATTTAATTTATATATTAGATTCACAAGTTGTTTTCCGAAAGATATGGGATTAATACATACGTTAAGCATTTTGCAAAAAGATATTTTTATATATATAATTAAGGCTAAGAGGATAATATTCAAAATAAAGGAAATTATTTTCATATATTTTTTTATTTTTATAGATTTATATATATATATATATATATATATATTAATTTAATTATATATATAGCAAGTAAGGATAAATAAATAAAAGATTTTTTTTATATAGGTGCAGCGTACTTTAGGAAAAGTGCGCCGACTTTTCTGGAAATTTTATGTTTTTTTTCGATTTATCGAAGAAACTTGAAAATTAAATACACAAGGCATATAATCAGATAAAATACAATTTCAAATGATTATAGAACCTAAGACTGGCAGATTGGGGGTTTAGGTTTTTGAACTTGCTTATGTTTGTGAAAATTTGTAGAAAGTGCGGCGTACTTGGAGTAATTAACGTACGGCGTACTTCCTGGGTTTTCAGGAAAACCGGCACAATAGGATGTGCGGCGTACTTCCTGGAGAAAAATGATTTTTTTTTTTGTGTTTCCGTTTGCGGAAACGTACGAGCGTGTTTGAAAAATTTTATTTGCAAACAGTTAGGACAACTTAACGAGAAACAATTTAGCATCGCAAAAAAAAAAAAACTTAATAACTTAAATAATCCCCTGGCAAGCGACGCCAAAACAACTTGTGTGTGTTTCCAAGCTTTAAAATTGTATATACTAGAAATACCGAATTTTCTACTAAAAAACACAACACTCTGGGTAATGTATTACTCGTTCGTGTATATGTTTTAGGTAAGTCCAGTCATATTACGGGAACTGAAGTTTTCACAGTTTGATAATAATGGTGCTAAGGTTAATAAGGAGTGTTCACGGATCAAATTTAACCAAATCTTACATATATCGGATATTATAACGAAAGCAATTAAAAGATGATTCAATCAAATGATTAAGGTATGTTTGTTTAGCCAATGATCACTTAGATAATGATGTGTTTGGAATAGTGTTTAAAATAGAGTTATCACAAGTTATAAATCCTTTCGGCCTCTTACAATATAACTAGTTGATTATATCGGATTAATAACTACAGATCCTTTCGGCTCTTTCTAAGTTATTTTAATCATTATTATTGGAATGATTTAAAAACACTATATAAAAGAACCTTTACACTCCTATTTTCTTGTATAAACATATGTTTTTACCAATTTAATAAACACATATCAAATGCTTCATATCAAGATCACAATATGCGCCAAACAAAACATAAGTTTTACTACTCCAAAATCAAAGAGATGAAGATACATAACAATCATATAAATTTCTAGAAACTTCATATTAAAAGAGTTGTAGTAAACTAGATAATTACAAATACACAAGGCATATAATCAGATAAAATACAATTCCAAATGATTATAGAACCTAAGACTAGCAAACGGCCCGAACCCTTAAGGTGTTGTCACCACACTTGTAGATTCGTGATTATATGGTAAGGATTGATGAGAGAAATGTTGTGGAGGTGGGTTATATATGAGAATGGATGATAGAATGGAAGTGTGATATTTTCGTCCCTATTTATAGGATGAATTAGGGGTCGAAGTGCTGCACACTTAGGAATAAGTGTGGCGCACTTGGTGAGTTAATGCTGGTATCATTAAATTCTTCGAAGGGAAGTGCGGCGCACTTGGTAAAATGTTCGGTGCACTTGAAGAGTTAATGCACTTCTTTGACCGAGACTTTAATTCTTTGACTTTTGAAGGAAGTGCGGCGCACTTGGGCAAAGTACGGCGCACTTATGGTCTTTTTCAGCTTTAGCCCTTTATTTTCTTCTAACTTGCTTTCCGTTCTGTATAAATACTTGGTTTTGTTCCATTTGAGCTCTGGATGTCTTCAAGTGTACTTTTAAGCTCCATATCTTTATATATTCTTCCGTTTTATTCCACGACACGTACCTAGAACATATAATATCAAATATACTTGATTAAGTACCGAATGTCCACGAAAAATGATCAAATAAATGCAAATAATGCTACTAAAAACATGTATAATTTAGGCGTTATCAGGGGATATTTAATGACTTCAGATAACGTCACTTTTATAGCATTATTTATCCCATGTTTCTTACCCATTTTGTATAATTATTACACGAATTGGTACTTAATTGCTTATATTTGATATTCGTAGTAATTATGGAGTAATTGATAAAGTTATTCTAAAATGCACGCATTTTGGAGCTTAAACGAAGAAATTTGAAGAGTTCTGTTCTGACAACCTATACGCCGTATCCATCAAGGAAGATACGGCGTATCCGTGCCTGCACTTCACTAAGAAACTACAAAGAATTAAAGAACTATATGCCATATCCAGAAGACTCTATACGTCCTATCCAAGATCGATTATTTGAAGATTCTGGAAGATATTGAACTTGGTCCTTACTCCAAGAAACCCCGAATACGCTGTATTGACCTCAATCAATACGGCGTATCGACGAATTTCCAAACACTATAAATACAAAACCCTAAACACGATTTTAGGGTGTGCTTAAACATATTTTCAAAACCCTAACCATAAAAGTCGATTTTCAGAAGGCAAGAAGGATAAGAAGGTCTCGCAATGAAACACCTTGTAATCATCTATACTATAATAATTGTTCAATTTTTGGTATCATTCGTTTAACTCGGTTAGGTTACCTTAGTTGATTCGTTAATTATGTTTGTATTTGATACATGGTTATTGGCTAAATCCTTTAGGTATTAGCCATGTTTATGAAGATTTAATGTTTGGTTTGTTTATTTTGATTGCTTAATTTATCTTTGATTGTTGATTATGTTTATCAATTTATACTCGTTTATGTGCTTTTGTATGCGACCTAAAAATCAATTAGATCTAGTTGTACCGTCCAAGTAGACTAGATTAACCAGGATAGCTCTCCATATAGCAACTTACATTACTATAATCATAGGATCATAAATAATGACCTATCTTTACCATTGATTTAGTAAACATGTTGGACTAGCAGGTAAACTGGGATCAACAAATGACGTTCTGATTCCCTTGGTAAGGGCAAGGACAGTGGATTACTAGTATGTAAGAAGCCATTAAGCAATAAGTTAGTAAAGTCTTGTTGAGATAGGATTCGATAAGATCACCATTATTGTTTTCCTAAGATAGATTATAATCAACAAAAGATTGCTTTATGCAAGTTCGTTTAATTGTGACAAAATTAGCGTGTCTAGGGTTTAGAAGAGTACCGCCTAAATCTAGGAATGATATACCCCTCAAGATAAGTCAATCATTGCACTAATAAACAAACCTGCATTTTAATTAGATTAATCATGGTTAATACAGTTTCCTTATAATAAGCTTGACCACTCATCTATATTCTGATTATCTGCTTGCGTGTGTTATCGTGACTGAAGTAGATTTAAGTTACCACCAAACCTGTACCAGTATCTCAGACTAACTCCCCCCCCCCTTATCCGTTAGTATTAGATTTAACATAGGTTTAACTTAGTATCAACTTAGAACTAACATAGAAAACTAAAATATTGGTAGACTTAGGAATTAACGCTCTCGCTCTTAGTGATCGACACCTTACTTACCAACGAAGCTACAAATGATCGGGTACGCTGCCCGTTAGTGTTGTTTTTAGGTACAGTCGGCAAAATACAAATGTAAAACATGATAATAAATAATACATACGCATAACGACACATAAGTAGGAATGGTTGTGCAATTTCACAAGTTTAAAAGGTAATTTTATTTGTTAATTACTTGGTTCACTACGTCGGGTTCTTTGGCGTTATTTATTTACTATGTTTAATATCTTATTATTTATTTTCCAGGATTTTGCGCCACATTCAAACCGCAATCACATAGTTGTTGTTCGATCTCTTCTACGGATGTCATGTATTATTTAAGACTAGTATCATAGTTTTTATAATTAAAAGTACTATCTTAGGAATAAATGTTGCCAGCTAGGTTTTCTATTTTGGATGAAGTTAGTATATATAAAACTGTAATTCGAAATTTAGGATATCGAAAATGATTAAACATAGCTAAATAATGGGTCTAACATAAAACCATCATCGCAAATTTTAGATATCCAAATGTGTGATGTAACTAGTTATTGACAAGTCTCTTATAGTATGTAAATTAATAACAAAAAATTCTTGTCAAAATGTCTCATTTCATATTTTTGCTTTACACCTCAAATAACCATGAGACGACTCTAATATTATCATAATTTATTAACCTCTTTAAAAATTCTTTATCTTTTAGATAAGTTTGTCTAAATTCATGTGGTAACTATGTGCGAAAGTGATTTCAAACTTGCAAAAAAATGGCCCTCTACCGATAAAACCGCAAAACAACAACAACCTAAAAAATCAAATCGAACTTTTAGTGTGGGGTTAAGTTTAAAAAACCTTAAAAACCAACTTTTCATTTGGAGTTTGGTTCTAGCCAAACACCGCCCCATGCTCACCCTTAATTAATACCCCTTACGTCGTATGCCTTTTTAAAATTACAAATAAATTTGGTTTGTAGACTAAGTTGCTTTGTCACTACGAGATTTTAGCTTCTCGAACTACCTTTGATGATGCTTTGTGTGTTTAATACGACTATTAAGACTGACCTTTTGATTAATCCAAATGAGATAGCTGCCCTCAAACTCATGAAGAAACCGACATACCTATATTTCACACGATTTACTAAAATTACAGAATCTACTTTTTTCTTTATCTCCTCGACTTATGGCTTTGTGAAATTCTAAACTGGGAGATCATACTTTTAACTGGCTTAAGGTGGTTTCCATATATGGTTTGGGATGAACTATGAACAATAAAACTTATTGTTGTGTGTTATGTTAGGATTTCATTTTATGTGATGACATTTATAGAATTTCCATAGTTTATAATAGCACATACGCAGGGACTAGAATAGGCAACTATGTATAGTTTAGAAGCGTATGGGCTATAAATACCCCTCTATGGCTTCCATAGAGGGGTTGAGACTCTTGTATTATTTTCCATTTCATCTTATTTTACACTTTTACTTTCTCTCTCTACTCTCTCTCACTAAAACAAGGCTATCTTGTGGTTTGAGTCTCCCCGACCACCGGATCAATGATTCTTTAGTTTCTAACAATTGGTATCAAGAACCTCGGTTCCAATCTTGGGTCGGGTTTATTTTTTATGGTCTGTGTGGTCTCTCAAATCTGTCATTTATCAAATATGTCACTGTTCTTTTTAAATCTGTCACTGTATTTATGAGTTTTGTTGGTTACGCATATATATATTTTTCTTTTTCCAGTCCAAAATTTCATATAGTCACTTTCTGCTCTCGAAATCCTTAAATTTTCTAATCAAAAAGTGTACTACTTTATTGTTGACTTATAGATCTGTCATATTTGTGCTTTAAAGCTTATTTTTGTACCCTTTTTCTGGGCTCATTTTGATGCTAGAGAAACATGACATGATGCTAGCGAAATATGCATAAAGGAAGCGAAATATGAAGATTTACAGGTTGAAGCAAAATATGTCATGACATATTCTGAGTGAAATATGTCATGACATATTCTGAGCGAAATATGTCACATTTATGAAACGTTACTCTACCAAAAACTTGGTTTGGGAGCGAAATACGTTTCAGATGTGAGCGGAATATATGTCAACAAACTTGAGCAAAATATGATGAATAAACCATACTGAGTCAACTCGGTAATTATCGAGTTGACCCAGTCAAACTTACTGAGTCATGACTGACTGACTCAACATAACTACACCAATTAGAACAGAAACTACATCAATAATAACCCAACAACAAATCCAGATCTATACCTAAACCCATCATCACATCAAAAAAAATCCTCAAACTATAATCCTAATCCCATCTCCTCCTTCATCTCCACAAACTCGAAACATAACACAAATAAATAAAAGTGATCTCAGAATATTGTTTCGTGTATTTCAACTTAATCAAGACCTTAAATGATCAAGAACACGAAAAGTATCATCATAGATCTATATGTAGCTCAAGCTATCTTTAATATTCGAAATTAAAGATTGATCTATAACACTTAGGTTATAACCTTTCTTTGTTTCGATTTGGAAAACAAGAAAACAAATCTCATATAACCTACCCAAGACCAATTAAATGATCTTAAAGCCTTTAATATTGTGTTCTTTGTCGATGTGAACAACAGAGATGTGTCTCGTAGGTGTGTACAACTGATTTGGGACTGCTTTATCTTGTTTGTGGGATTTCTTTTGTGTGCCCGCGTTTGAGAGGAGAGAAAATAATAAGGGCGAAGGTTATAAGGATTAGGTTAATAAGTGAGAAATATTAGGGATTTGTGTTATAAATCCCACGTATCAGTTTATTTTTTGATCGGGTATGATAATTTGCTCTAGGTGTGGTGACTATAACACATTTTTTGTTGGGTTGTTATCTTGTTTCAATGTGAATTGGGCCAGGTATTGGTTAGCTTTATGTTTGGGCTAGTCAAATTTTTGAGCAAAAATAAGGGTTGAATCTGAATTTGGTAAATTTTCATTGGGCTTGAATCTGAACTTGGTATAAGGCCACGAGATATTTTTTTTTCCTAATTGATAATTTCAGCTATGGTGGGCCGATTATTGTTATGTTGCGCCAATTATGATAAGTAGAACATGGGCTAAGTTTAGTTGGTGATGGGCTGGTATTATGTTATGTGGGTTGTGTTTTCAAAACATGATGGGCTGAGTTTTTGATGGCCACAGGTACAACAATTTGAGTGTTAATTGTTTCGTATTAAAACTAAATTTGGCTAAATGATTCACTTGGGATGATTATTGCTACATTTAGTTGTTAATGGTTACATTGAGCTTGTTTATTGTAATCCTATCCTCTTAACCAAAAGTTTATACAAATTGGTGTATAAATTGGTTAATTTGGACTAAATATTTGAGATTAAATGCTTATCGGTTGCATTCGTGGTTCAAAATGACAAAGTGACAATGTGACGAGACCAGGATCGTGCTTTGTAAAGAATCAATGGAATTTAATTTTTAATGGCTAGATTTGGTATTAATTTTTCTAACTGACTACGGAGTTGATCGGGTATCACTTATTTGATATTGAAGTGGCATTTTATGAAGGCGTATACTTATTTTATCTTAAAATCGGGATTTAGTCATTCATAGTTGGTTGATGCATGACTTTTAATGATAACTTGCTCGGGCTTAAAATTTAGATAAAGACTTGGGTTATCTAGTTACCTGCAGTCAGGGTAGTTGGTTGAAGACCTGGATAACTATCACTTAAAGGAGATACGTTGTAGTTCTCAGTGTCACATGCAGAAGTCGATGTGGATAATCGCAAGAGATGATGAAAGTCTCATACTTTTTCTGGTGGAGAGATGTGTCCATCCGGGACTTAATTGACTTTGGTGTGGCAATTTATTTCTTCACTATCATGGAGGAAGAAAAGTGCATATTCGAGACTTTAATTGACTTTAATGCTACGATTTCAACTTCGTAAAAGGGGTAAGTATTGAGTACTTAGAGACTTGAATGGTGCACAAATTCTCTACACCATTTGGTCCAACAATAGTGCAAGCTTAAGTCACAAGAACGGAGAATTCTACTTCAGTTTCAAGTTTGATATATCGGGTTTACTCCATCAGTGGTAAACAGACGGTGGGTTGTTGATCTTGTTTTATGTAGTTTTAGTTTCTTAACCAAAGGTTTATACAAATTGATGTAAAAATTGGTTAACTTGAACTAAATTTTCAACTTTGGTTCATTGGGTTTACTCCATCAGTGGTCACTTCAAATAGCCTACAAAACGGTTGGTAAATAGATAGTCAGAGAGAGTTTATGAGTAAAGATTTGATCAGCAGTTGATTCTCACGGGATAGATTTGAGCTAATTTATTCATCACATAAGTATTCAAGTATATATGCGTGCAAGGTTTTGCTGATTCTGAGGTATCGAAACCAGCAAGGGGGAAGGAAAACACACCCTTAAGTCTTTGCCTTTCTTTTTCTTGAAAGCTTGTGTAAGTCATCTTTCTTGAAAATCTTTTTTGTTAGGCCATGTCGAGAAGACAAATGTCATAACCGCAGAGAAAATCAACGCTTTAACTTGTGGCTTTTTGGTGCATTTCTTCAACCACATGGGGGAAGAGATATCTTGTGAAAGTTAGTATGCATTATTTAAATTTCTAGAGGGAAGAGTTGTGAGAAGAATTATTCAAGCCTGAGAAGATACGTTGCTGATCGAGTTAATGTTTTCCCCGAATGGTCAATCACTAAGCTTATTCTTAAAGAAGCAATAATATTTGATGTGGTATCCTACTAATTCCGTTGTGCACTTAATTAATCTAAGCTTGTGAGAAAGATGTGAAACTGCTCAAGAGAGGATTGCTAGTTTGGAGGGAAGCTTTAAAAGCTTCTAAATCAAGAATATGTGGCATGAATTAGGGGGAAGCTAATTCAGAAGCTTCTCCTTAACCAGAAGTGTATGGGTTACTTAGTTCGTGCCTATTACAGTATTTCTCCTACAAGGTACTACAAAGATGATTCATGTTGGAGTGCAGACTTGAAGTCAAAGACCACAGAAGACATCATCAGCATTGGAAGATTCATGGAAGTTCTTGTTCTTAATCAATATGTACTTGTTAGGAAAATATTGTAAGTAATTTCGTATATCATCCCATGGGGGAAGATTGTTAGGATTTCATTTTATGTGATGACATTTATGGAATTACCATAGTTTATAATAGCACATACGCAGGGACTAGAATAGGCAACTATGTATAGTTTAGAAGCGTATGGGCTATAAATACCCCTCTATGGCTTCCATAGAGAGGTTGAGACTCTTGTATTATTTTCCATTTCATCTTATTTTACACTTTTACTTTCTCTCTCTACTCTCTCTCACTAAAACATGTCTATCTTGTGGTTTGAGTCTCCCTGACCACCGGATCAATGATTCTTTAGTTTCTAACATGTTATGTTATCGGTTAGGCGTTTACTTTTTTTTATTTAAATTCATGTTCACTTGCTCCAACATATTTGTTGGGGATATATATGGAGACCATGTTGTATCGTGTGCCGACATTATTGGTATTTAACATCAACATAATGTCGTGTGTGATACCTTTGTAGAAATCTACTTTCGGTCGGGGATTTCAGGTGGTAAGGAAGTTGATATTAGGCTGGGTGCGGGCGTGACAAATACCTATGTCCAGCAGATATGTTACTCTACTCATGTGATGAAGGGCTTAATGTATGCAGATCTAATTGTGTCTTCGCCCTTGACGCAAACTGGGATGGCCGATTTTGCGCCTGACCACGCGGTGATTGATGCAGCATAACGTAAACGTGCCAATTATAAGGCTAAGTGTGTGGCTATTGAATATGGTTTGCTTCCTTTTTCATTCTCTTCTTTGGAGGAGTTGGAGAATGATGCGGTCGTCTTGCTAAAGTGGATACAAAATTTCTCCACAACCCAAGATATTAGGGTACGTGTTGATGTCCACATCTTTAGTAGGATTAGTTTTTGTATAACTAAAAAAGTGAGGGCTCAAATAATATCTCGACTTCCCACTAAAATTTTATGAATCATTTGAGTTTTTTAATAAAACCTATTTGTAAAATAATAATAATAGTAATAACAATAATATTTTTTTTAAGAAAATGATGTTATAATAATGATGATAATAATAATAATAATAAAATTATTATTATCATATATTTTTTTTCAAATTTCATATTAAATGAGACATTTGTTAAAATTTTATAACTTATTAAAACCTAAGAATTTTACATTTAAGTTCTTAAAATTGAATTTACTACTAACCTTATTTTGAATTTTATGTAAACTATATTAAATAATTTGAATATAACGTTATTTTATACTCCATCCGTATCATAATTATAGTCCATTGTTGATTTTCGATGTCTTTATTTTTAACTTTGACCATAAATATTTTTGTTTGTGTTATATAATACTTGATGAAAACTATACCAATAAAAAATATATTTAAAACTCAATCCATTCATATATTTTGCATCAAATTCTATATAATACAAAAAAATAGTTAATATCAAAGTTGCAAAATAAAGACCTCGAAATTCAACGGTAGACTATATTTAGGCTAGATGGTATGGTGTTAAACTCACTCAGTGAGTTTGGAACTCACCTATATTTTACCATCCCACCCTCACAAAGTCGTGTGTGACTTGTGCAATGAAGGGTGAGTGACTCACCTCGGTGAGTTACAAAAAAGTATGCCCTTTTCTTTTTGTTTTAATGTATTTTATTTGGTTGTGAGTGTGTGTGGGTATTTAGTTGTGTATATTTTATATAAAATGGGTATTTTAATGAAAGGTGAATTTTAGTTGAAAGACGAGTTGCTATTACGGTTGAAAGGTGAGTTGTAGTGAGTTTTAAAGTTGGATAGAGAAAACTGATGTTGCGCTGACGTGTAAGGTGAGTTTATGCTCCTTATACCATCCAACCTTATGAGACGGGGGGAGTACTAAATTACAAAAGGTAAAAAAAAAGTAGCTCTTATAACCACATATATTTTTGTTTCTTTTGACAAAAATTAATTTTATGCAACTTTGATAAAAAAATTAATACTTTTTATGGCTAATTAAAAGGCTCGGTTTTGCCTCATGACAAAATGATGTTGTATTGGCCTAATTTGACCTTGTCAAAAATACTTTAGCTAAAATTGAAAAAAAAACTTTAAAAGTTAAAATATGACAATTATTTTAGAATGAATGAAGTATATTATAAACAATTAAACCTAACCTCGGTTCGTGGACAGTCCGATTTATTTACAAGCTTAGTTATAAAAGATCATCATACACAATCACTGATTGAAAAAAGTAACTATTAGCGGATCTGATACTGACAAAAATGTTAAATTATTAGAAAATTGTTACTTCATCCGTCTCAAAGAGAATTTAGTGGTTGATAACGATATTTAATTAATTTATCTAAATTTTTTAAAATTGTATGTGATTGTGCAAATATGGGCACGATCAGGCTTCGATAGGATCGAAGAGTTCTTGGGATGCTTGAAGGATTGTCAAGTCTTGGATAACTTGTGATAACACAAATAGAAACACTACGTTAAGTGAAAGCATGGGGTGTCCCTGCGAATCATCTTCGGTGTGAGAGTAAGTATATGCTTTTATGATGTAAAGTATGTAAGTATGTATGAGTATGTGAAAGTCTTCATCATACCTGGAGACTTTGCCATCTATTTATATGTGTAGAAATAGGATGGGACGAGGCCTAGCACAAAAATCGGTGATCATGGGGGTGTCCCACGTTTTGAGGGGTGATTGCAGGAACTGTATACCACGTTCTTTACCTTGGCGGGAAAGCTTAGGTGGAGAGGGAGATCGTGGGTGTTTGACTTAAACAAGTATGACCTCTACCCTAGTTTCGTCGAAGGCCTTACCGCGAAGGGTTTGGGGCCTTCGCGTGGTGGATTCCCATATTGGTAACCAACTCGAATACAATTTTACGCCACTCAAATTATTCGAAGGTTTTAAAGTACAATTGGGAGAAGATCCCATTCGAGCTCAAAGGGGAGGCATCTGAGCCGGAGAGGTGGGTACGTGATGACATCAAATAACGTTTATTTTATAGCATCATTTATCCCATGTTATTAACCCATTTTGTATAGTTATTGCAAAGA
>BQNB010108332.1:7863-22973 GCA_026074375.1 Tanacetum coccineum
GGAGGGAAATAATTTTATTTTTTTTAAATACACCCCAACGCGCATTGGCCGGCCAACGCCGAGCCCAACGCCGTTGGGCAACGCCGGTGTGCAACGCCGGTGTGCAACGCCGGTGTGCAACGCCGGTGTGCAACGCCGGTGTGCAACGCCGGTGTGCGGTATAGTAACGTCGGACAACGCCGGCCAACGCCGTTGCCGGCGTTACTACACCGAGAGCTGACCGGAAGACTTACATTTTTCCACTCACGTCAGCTTTTTCTTTTCGGTGATCTATAGGCGACTTTTTAGCCACAGTAAGACGATCACCACTTTTTTTTAAATTAACAACAAAATTAAAATTCATTAATAATAAAATCAATACATAATTATTCAAATAAAATTAAAACATTACAATATATAAAATTAAAAACATTACACTGATAATTAAAAACTAAAACTAAAAATCTAAGTCATAGAGTTCTTTGATTTGTTGTTTCATTTCCTTAGCTTTTCTTGTTGTATCGGGGGCAAAGTCTCATAGATTTTTTTTCATATAGAAGCGTAAGACTTTGTCCCGTTTAATACTTAATTTTAGTTTAAGGTTTTTACGTTTTAGCTCAAGTTCCTGTCTTTTCAACTCCGCTGCCTCTTGATTTTCCTTTTCATGGATATCTAATTCTCGATTCTTTAATTCTATATAGGACTGTTGTTGCTCCTTCTTTTTTCCCCAACTAACCGACTTGAAGCTCTTCCATTTATCGGTTACCATGTCAACAATACATCCTCCTGCAGCAGAGGATGAGCAAAAGAACCAAGAACCGGACCCGAAACTGAGAACTGGACCGGAACCAAAAAGAACCAAACTGGAACCAGAACAGTAGGTTCCGGTTCCGGTTCCGGTTCTTGAATTTGACATTTTTTTGTTCTTGGGTCGGTTCGGTTCGGTTCCACCGGTTCTCGGTTCCGAAACCAAATATCCAATTTTCTAAAACATGTCATTTTTCCCATACTTAAGTTATACGTATCATAAAAAACCCCCTATAGAACTCGCTTGTCAACGCCGATTGTGGAAGCTTTGACTTGCACCCAAGATTGGGTGAGAAAGTTGAGAACGCGAATTAATTGGGATAATGTTGAAGATCTAATTAAAGACGATGATATTGTGAAAGATATGGAAGAGAAATTAGAGAAACTAACCGGAACAGATAAATAGAAACAAACGGTGGAAATATAAACGGTTCTAGTTATTTTGTTAGACAAATTTTGAAGTTTATTTGAACTTATGCTCTGGTTGTTAAATATTATTGCTTTTAACGTAAATGGTTGCAAATGCTTAAAAAATATTTTTCTTATGCTTCTAATTGGCTTATTTAATCAGTGCATCTTCTCAAAAAGGATTGAAGTTAGTAGTGTAACGTGGGAGAGACACTATCTATTGATGCCAATATATTAAAGGAACATGGTAGCATATCTCTGTATAGACATTATAGATCAAACATAAGGAGATAAAAAAATATATGAACTAGAAGTGTACAATTATGCTTGTTATACATGAACTGATGAACATTAGTAATGTTCCCTGAAGGATAACAATGCAAATAACGTTAATTATATTCCATGAAGGATAACAATGAAAAGAACGTTAGTAATATGAGTTTTTTTTCTTCCAGAAAATCGGTTCCTTTGCAGGTAGACCCAAAGAACCGGAACTGGAACCAGAACCGGAACCGAAAAATATTTTTGGTTCGGTTCTCGGTTCCTACATTTCTGAAAATTTCGGTTCTCGGATCCATCGGTTCCGGTTCCATTTCCACCGGTTCCTAACCCATGCTCATCCCTAGATGAAGCTTCAGAACGAGATGATGTAGATGATTTCTTTTTAGCTCGGTCCCCACCCACTCGCACTTCCCGTGCCTCTTCCCCAGAACCATCTACATCATCGTTCAAATTCATGCACTGAGCCTGAGGTTGTTTCAGAAGTCTTAGCTTTTTTGTTACCCGAGTTTCGTTTCGAGTAAAATGCAGGCATCTTAACTTGTTTTCAAGCAGGATGATTCTTCAAAATTTGCCAACACGTCTCCATTAAAAAGTCGTGATCATACTCAGCTTCATATTTCACACACGCTTTTTGATACACAGCGAGGTCACATGACCCACTCTTGTTCCTCCGTTGGACATTATCGAAAATAGCACAAAATGCACCAATTCTATGACGAACTCTATTTTTCTAATTGTTGATGATTGAATCGTATCCTCGGTTCGACCTCGTTTCTTGCTCAAAGTACTCAATAACCTTTAACCAAAATCCCTTGCTCTTCATAGCATTTCTTGTGATGTTGTTTTTCGACACGTCACACCACGCTTGACACAACACGACCTCTTCCACTATTTTTCATGGCGACGTTTTGAAAGTTTCTTTTGGCGGTGTAGTCTTTTGGCGATGTTTTAAAACCTTCTTAGCTTTGGTGGATGCCGCCACCTTTTTGACCAGAGAGTCGTCTTCAACAGGAGCCGAACCGTGAGCCGAACCATAACCCATAGAATAATCTTGACCCGTATAAAATTCTTGATTACCGCCCGAACCTTGACCCGCATAATATTCTTGCTTATTAAATAAGTTCTCCGTATCCATATCAAGATTAAGACGGTTAAGCAGAGAATACACTTGATTTGGTTGTGAAGACAGATACGGTGGTTTGTATGTCGGGCGATACATTGGTTGTTGGTAAAAAGATGGTTGTGGGTTATACGGAGGACTAAATGGTCGATTTTGGTAATTAGGTTGTCTTGGTTGTAATGGTGAGTTATACACGAAACCTGCGGACCAAAATCAAATTTAGTGTTTAGTCAATTTACTCAAAATCCAACTACTGTTCACATGAAGGCTCTCCTCAAGGTAATGAGATACATCAAACTTTGTCCATGTCAAGGATTACATTTCCCGTCAACCACAACCTTATCTCTTTCAACCTATTGTGATAGTGACTGGGCTGCTTGTCCTATCACCAGAAGATCTGTCACAGGTTATGCCATTTTCCTTGGCAGTTGTCTTATTTCATGGATTTCAAAGAAACAACTGTGTGGAAAACTAGAAGGGGGGTTGAATAGTTTTCTAAACTTTTTGCCTTTTTAAAGGTTTATAAAACACTTTGTTTGAAACTACTTGGTGAAGTGGTTTAGATATTGATGTTTAGCAATTAAGAAGTAAGAAATGTAAAAGCAAAGAGAAGATAAAGTATAGAAAGATTTCACCGGGACACGAGTATTTATAGTGGTTCGGCTACAAGGACACCTTCCTTGCCCTACTTCACTCCCCGAGTCACCTACTCGAGAGTTTGTTAAACACTAGTCACCGAGCTCCTTTCACTTTGGCGGAGAAGCCTTCACAACGATGGTATACTTCTATATGTTACAAAGATGATTACCGAATTACTCACACACGAGAATCGATAATACCACAACTACACTTTGATGTACAACTAACAATACAACAATAGATTGCAGCAAGATGATCTATATAATGAGGTAAGAAGAATCAAGATCAAGCCACTTTTGATGCGTGCTTGAAACTTTTGCGTATTTGGCAATTTCTTTCTTGAAGTGAATTACCTACACAAGATTTAGAAAGAATTGCTAGAGAGGAAGATAGATCAGTAGATTAGAGAGAATATTGTATAAGAAAGGTGTGTAAAAACATGAGAAATGGCTTGGTATTTATAGCCATAAATTTTACTGTAGGCCGGAACCGCCGGTGCTATTGAGAAAGGGAACCGGCTTGCAAATCAAAGGGCACCGGAGTACAGTAACAAAATCCGAATTTTGATTTGCAAAATCTTGAGATATCTTGTGTAATATTTTGAGATATTCCTTGGATTTGCTGCATATGGTTATATATTAAAAGAAATAATTAAAGTAAAGAGTGTAAAATGATTTTGTGTAAACTTAGGGTTAAAAAGATTTGTATACTTTTTCAAGTTACATGTTTATGGAAAATAGTAAAGAGATCATGTTTTGAGATGATAATAGGTTTGAGAAGAATGGTTGGGAAGAATGAATATGTTTTGTCATTAATAAAACCTTAGTTTAAGTTGATTGTAAAAACGTTTTGTTTTAACCGGTTTATTTGTATTAACAAACTGGTGGTATCAACATTATCAACTAAAGCTGAATACAGAGCGCTTGCATACTGTACTTATGAAATAACTTGGCTTAAATGTTTGCTTCAAGATCTAAATCTCACTATTTCTTATCATGTCCTAATTTATGTGATAATGAATCAGCCCTCAAGCTTGCTTCTAATCCTGTCAATCATGCTAGAACCAAACACATTGAAATAGATTACCATTTTGTCAGAGACAAAATCAAAGATCAACAAATTCTACCATCCTACATTCCCACCAAATATCAAGCTGCTGATGTTTTCACAAAAGGTCTACCAAAGGTTCTTCACTACAACTATCTTAGCAAGTTTGGCATCTGTGATCCATTCACACTGCCAACTTGTGGGGAGGGGAGGGGGTAAAGGTGATACTACAAGTAGTGAGGACAAGATAACTCCAAAGGATCAGCATCATCAAGTACACAATATCAACAAGTCAAACCAAAAGTCAACAATACCAAAGAAGTACCTTCTCCATCATCAAATTAAGGTAGATTGTAAAAGAATGTAACTTATCAATTAGTTAGAAGCTTCTAGAAGTGTTGTTAGTAGTATAAATAGAGTAGCATAGTTCATTTTCACTTTGTAATTCAGTTTTGTAATCAAAACAACTTTTCCCGCCAATAATGGCATTCAAACTGTTTCCTCTGTTTTCACCATTTTTACCCATTTCTTGATACTTTACATAACACATTTTCTATCGATGTTACGTTTTTTCATATAACCCCGTGTTCACGAGTCAATGGACTAGTAGTTACATATGTAATAGTTGGTTATTTTTTATAAACTTGGACTATACATGGCCTCTAAGGCTCTTATTAGAATGTTTCTAGTATTGATATTTCTGGATTATCAAAAAAAAGACATTGCATAAGTGATACAGAAACTAATCCTAGAGGATATAATATCTAGCTTATCATAATCTAGCCTTTATGCTGGTCTGTGAAGCTAAGCGGTTGATGCAAAACATGAACAAGGAGCTTTTGTCTTCGTTGCATTGCAGTCCACCATTGACCTTGGGTTAGTGAGTAGCTTGTATAGGACAATTTAGGAATTGGTCGTGGTCTAAAAGATGTTTTGGAAACTCGAAAATATCCATTTGCTGCCAGGGGCAGGGCCATAAAAGCCTATATGAGATCTTAACAGCATCATGGCATGCTCGATAATTTTTCAATCTAGTAATGTTAGGCTCTTTAACCATTGTACCTCAACGTGTAATATGCACTAACTCTTGTTGACCAATAAAAATATTTTAGTTTGTTGCATCGATAAACTTGAAGTATATATTTGGACAATTGCATAAGAATCCACAATTTTTTTCATTGAAGTGAGCTATATAAATATGATTTTCTTTCTTATACGTATGCATATAATGCCTTCAAATGCCCATACGTGATCGAACTAAAAAGTTAGCTAAAACTGCAAATCCATTTGTACTTGTTGTCACTTGTCACTACTCAAACACAACCACCTTACCATACTCACACACCATCACCAAAACCAACATCAACTTTCCGATCACATACTACTACCTGAAGCAAAGGCAAAGAGAAAGTTAAAACACCATCCTTATCATCATAATCATATCAGGAAAACCTAAGTGATAAAGATCCGAAACAGAGTAAAAGGGATAAGGTTATGCACAAAGCAATGGTGTTACTCACAAAGACATGTCAACACTACTACAAACCTAGCAACAACAACCTTCTAACCTTATCAAACACCAAATACATAAATGTCGAGAATTCCACAAGAACCGATAGGATAACTGAGAATGATAAAATGATGGGGCAGAATGACAATCATGGATTGTAGCAGTTGTTGGAAACGCGGAATCAGTTTAGGCAGGTAGTACAACAGACTGGGGTTAAGTGTTATAACTGCAACGGTTTTGAGCATATGGCTAAGGAGTGTAAAGCTGGTAAAAGGGTAAAGGATTCTCGTTATCACAAAGAGAAGATGCTTCTAGCTAAGAGAGAAGAAGCAGGGGGAAAGCTGAGTGCAGAAGAGCATGATTGGTTGATTGATTCAGATGGAGAAGAAAATGATCTGGAATTAGAAGGACATTATATCTACATGACCAAGATTGCAGACACTATGTCTTCCTTTGACACTGAGCCATTGGAACATGTACAATCAACTTCCGAATATAATTTGTTTGCTAATAAAAGACATCATTTTGAGCAACCAGAATCCATTAATGACACATATGTGATGGAAAAAGATGATAACAATGTCATTTCTGATTCATGATATCTGAATCATAGTGAAAGAGAGGTTAACAAGGATGTTGAACAGCGTCAAGAAGAACGTGTTTTGCCCATTTGAACATCATACATTCCTGTCAGATAAGTTTGCACATGTACATCTTTTCGTTAGTAAAAGTCAACCACTGAAGACGAACGCTGTAATTATTTCTTCGTTAAGTAATACACGTGCTAATTGCACCGCTCGTCCTCAGGGATATATGGTGGCTGAATTTAACTAAAGGAGGGATGTGAAGGGAAGTATGATGACTTTTACTAACACATGGGTACGTGTGCCAACTTAACGGAGAAATAATTGCACGTATAGCACTAAATGGAGAAATAATTACACCGTTCGTCATTTCTCGATTCTCCAATCGGTTCTTGTGGAATCATACTTACCAAACAAAGCTTTTTTTAACATGTTTTTAAAAATTATTGTCGAATGGACCCATGCCAAAAGTTCAATATAGACCCAATATTTGTCATAGACCCAATGAACCAAACCTAGTCACTCATTTTTTCATCAAAAATAAAAAAACTCACTTTTCACCTCTTTTTTAAAAATTAAATATTGCACACACTGTTAATCGTTACGCAAAGCAAAACATACCATCGCGACGAGAATTAAATTATCTTTCTATAGAGGGGCGACACTATGTACTTTCGACGAACTTTTTTTTATGATTTTATGAAGTCATATACGATTTTATGAAATCATATATGATTTTATGAAATCATATATGATTTTATGAAATCATATATGATTTTATGAAATCATATATGATTTTATGAAATCGTATATGATCCGTTATACGAATCATATATGAATCGTTATACGAATCATATATGATTTTCGCAATTCGTGACTGAAAAAAAATCGAAAAAAAGTTCCTCGAAAGTATATCGTGTCACCCGTCTACTGAAAGATAAAAAATACTCGTCGCGATAGTGTATTTTTTGTTGTGTGACGATTTACCGTTTGTAAAATATTTTATTTTAAAATAATATGGAAAATGGGTTTTTTTATTTTTGATGAAAAAATAAATGGTTGAGATTGATTCATTAGATCTATGACAAATAATGGGTCTATGTTGATCTTAATGTGAAGATGTGTATGCCAAAACATAAGGACCAAGAATAACTGATGAGTTTACTTGGAAATTCTACAATATTAGACAAAAACATCAAATTCTAAATCCCGTCAAATTCTAAATCCCGTCTTTAAAAAAAACTCTCATATACTTCAAAAGTTGTGGTCACCAACAATTGCTATCCTAATCAATCATTAATTAACTTTCTTAGAAATTTCTTCCATCGTCTAAAGTTTCTTCATTGGCTTGTAAACGTTTAAACAATAAATAACTTGATTAATTCAAGGAGTTGCATAACCCCCACGATCAATGTGTAAAGTTTTTGTTTAGTGTCTACATAAAGTTTCAAACCCAACCAACTTAGAAACTAAAAGCTCAATCAACCAATGTAAAAGTCAGATAAGTTAGCACATGTACATTCCTGTTATTAAAAGTTATCCACCAAACATCACAGAGGACGAACGGTGAAATTATTTATTCGTTAAGTGCTACACGTGCTAATTGCACCGCTCGTCTCAGAAATGTATGATGGCTGACTTTTTTACTAAGGGGGGATGTACACGTGTCAACTTATCTGAGAGGATGTATGTTTTTCAGATGAACAAACTACATAAATGTATTTTGGACGTACTTTACTCTTTAAATTAGAAGTTTAAATCATACTTCCAAACAAAGCTTTTTTAATAAGCGCTTTTTAGCTTGAAGCTTTTTAAAAATTGTTGCCAAGCAGGCTCATGTGAAGATGTGTATGCCCAAAACATAAGGGAGTTGATATGCACATCGCATAAAATGATGTGCACACCACAAAAATGCATATGTGGTGTTGTACCAAATGCATCACACATGTAATTTTGTGGGTGGTGTGTATATCAACTCCCAAAACATAAGGACCAAGAAATAACCGATGAGTTTACTTGGAAAACATCAAATTCTGAACCCCATCTTTATTTCAGTCTTCTAAAAAAAACCTCATATACTTCAAAAGTTGTGGTCACCAATAATTGCTATCCCAATCGATCCATTAACTTTCTTAGAAATTTCTTCCATCATCTAAAAGCTCAATCAACCAAAGTACGTAAAGTTATATGAAGATTCTTGTTTCTTACTGAAGTTGGAAATTACGTACGTACAGTTAGAAAAAAAAACTTAAGTTGATATATAGCCCTGTGAAACCAAATGTAAACTTATCAAGCCCTAACCGGCCTTTTATTAGAACTAACTGTGATTGTGTGACCACCATCTTTTTGCTTGAAAAAGCTATATGAATGAGTATCCAAAAAGGATAAAACACTAATCCAATCACTTCAGAAATCCAGTATGTAGTTCTTGCTTATCAAGAAATATAAAATAAATGGTGTAGGTAGATCAAATGACATGCATGTAAAAGTGTAAAACTGAATTCTTACAGACATGGACAGATGAAGTCTTCAACAATGTAACTTAGAAGTTGGAAGTTTCGTAGGGACTGACTGCGAGTGAAAAGACTTGTACAGACCAAGTCTTACGTTTCCAAATTCGACCACAAATTAATAGAGGGGGGGAAGACTGCGATCATTTTTCGAAAGCGACTAAAGAAACACATTCGACCACAAATTGTTGCGTTACTAAACCCTATATATATATTAGTAACCAAGTATGAATATTTACTAAAGAAACACATTCAATAAATTAAAGAGAGAATGGGTTATTTAAAGTTGATTTACTTTGTTTTCCTTTTCTTGTGTTTTGCTTGTTCATACTCTTGCTTGAATACCACCACTCGTACTAAATGCTCTGATGAACAGAAACACTCTTTGCTTCTCTTTAAACAAAATCTTGTCTCTATCAATTACTCACTTGATGATTCTTCATACGGTACCCCATGTAAAGATTGGCTTGGTTCGAGTTATTATCCGTTAATGATGAGCTGGAAGACAAGTACAGATTGCTGTAAATGGAATGGTGTTACTTGCGACTACTCCACAGGTGATGTTGTTGGTCTCGACGTCAGTTGCGGGATGCTAAAGGGTACCATCCATCCTAACAGCTCCCTCTATAACCTTCCTCGTCTTCAAAGACTCAACCTTGCTTTCAATGATTTTGATGGTTCCCAAATTCCACGTCAAATAGGAAGGTTTTCAAATACTCTCACACATCTTAACCTCTCTCTTTCTGAGTTTTATGGTGAAGTCCCAACAGATATCACATTTCTTAGTAAGTTGGTGTCTCTTGACCTCTCGTCTTACTTTGATTTAAATTTAAAGCCACATGATTTGAACAATATTTTTCAAAATTTTAGTAAATTGGAAAAAATTTCACTTGAAGGTGTTAATGTCTCTTCGTCTTTACCTACAAGTCTTAATATCTCGTCTTCTTTAAAATTACTAAATCTTGCCTCCACTGGATTGCAAGGGATATTACCTCATAATATATTCAATTTTCATTATTTGGAAACACTAGACTTGGGAGATAACTATCTCACAGGCTATATCCCTTTGAAAGCCTCAGTTAACCTAACGCGCCTTACTTATCTATCTCTTAGTAACAATCAGTTAGCTGGCCATATTGATATGCAAACATTTCGAAAACTCACCAACCTCATTGTTCTAGACCTTCCATCTAATAATTTTAGTGGTGAATGGGAGTTGGATACATTGTTAACAAACAACAGAAACCTTGAATATCTGGATCTCTCATACAACGGTTTCTCTGTTACAACAAAGAATGGCAATCACTATGTCAACCCAGGTTTCAGACGCTTAAACTTGGCATCTTGCAAACTCAAGGTGTTTCCGATTTCATTCCGAGCAATGATAAAACTTGAAGAGTTAGATCTATCAAGCAACGAAATTCATGGCCACATTCCTCTTGGGGCAGGAGAGATTGGAGGTAATGTGATGTATTATGTAGATCTCTCACATAACTTCATTACGGGCGTGCCACGATTTCACTGGCCTAAAGTAAATGAACTGTATCTGCAGTCCAACATGATCCAAGGACCATTTCCTCCGTCAATTTGCAACTTGAGCGATCTATGGCATTTGGATCTGTCCAATAATAGATTCAGTGGAGTGATTCCAGAATGTGTGAGAAACTTTGTGAACAAGTCTCTTACATCGATGGATTTGGGGACAAATCATTTTCAAGGAACCATTCCAAATGTATTTAATGATTGTGGATGGCTAAGGGGGCTTATCTTGAATGGAAATCACTTAGAAGGAGAGGTACCAAGTTCATTGTCCAAATGTAATGACTTGATGGTACTTGATCTTGCAAACAACCAATTAAATGGTACATTCCCTAATTGGTTAGGAGATCTTCCAAGTTTGCAGGCTCTTGTCCTCAGATCAAATAATTTCCATGGTTCCATTGTACCCCATTCAACAGTTCAATTCCCATTTCCAGTTCTGCAAGTTCTTGATATATCTCATAATCGATTTATAGGAAAACTCCCAACGAAATATATTCAAAATTTCCAGGCCATGAAGAATGTGGTAAAAGAGAGCAGAAGGCCATCATATTTGAATATGGGTGACTTGTATTACTCATTTGTAGCTGCGGTGAAAGGGGTGGATCAAAATTTTTCAAAACTTTTAGTTGACTACACAATTATTGATCTGTCAAACAATTCTTTCGATCACAAGATACCAAATATCATCGGAAATTTGAGTTCTTTGAAAGTGCTCAACTTATCCCACAACAACCTCAATGGTCGAATCCCATATTCTCTTGGAAATCTTTCTGAAATTGAATCATTAGACCTCTCTTGGAACCAACTCACAGGAGAGATCCCGAAAAGCCTTGCAGGCATCAAGCGTCTCGCAGTCTTACGTCTCTCACATAACCGTCTTGTAGGGCGTATACCAGGCGGAACACAGTTCAACACATTTGATAAGAGCTCATTTGAAGGGAATGTGGGACTTTGTGGTTTTCCGCTGCCCAAAACGTGCAGTGAGTATACACATAAACCACAGCTTGAAGCAGAAGAACATCACGAGGAGGAAAGTGGATTTACGTGGGAAGTGGTGATGTTGGGATATGGATGTGGGGCCCTACTTGGATTGGTGATGGGATATCTAATGTTGTCAACAAGAAAAGTCAAGTGGTTCAATGCTATTGCTGATGCAGGGGAGCATATGATTTTAATGCGAAACAAGAGAAGATATGTATTTATCGGGAAATGACCGTTAGATTATCAAAGGTACGGTGTTTCATATGTTTGCTTATATAATCAATTTGTGCAAAATGCCTTACTCTATGAATTCTCTTGATCTTATAAAAATAATGATGCAGATAGAGGAGTTTGGGGAGGACTCGCCTTTTGAATGTTGCAGTGGAATATCAGCTTCTAAAAATAATGATGCAGATAGAGGAGTTTGGGGAGGACTCGCCTTTTGAATGTTGCAGTGGAATATCAGCTTCTAAATTATGATGTTTGTGTTTTATCTCTTTAAATTATTGTTGTATGCAATATTAGTGTGTTGTCAGGATTGTATAATAAATTTACTTTGGTCACTTGGCAATCATGTATTAATGTTGTTGACCTTGATGGTAATTCAGCAACTTTTTCATATCATGTGTACTCGATGCAACTGGTTCTTCAGACAAAGCTTAGTGCATGAATCCAATGGTTGCAAAGGGATATGAGTACTGGTGTTTGTTAGTAATACCGTTTTGTTTTAGGTAAAACAATACCTTAACAAGAGATATCAGTTGTAAGTTGCAAGCTTAACAAGAAGTTGCGGTAGAAATAAATGTGTGTAAATGAAAGCATGATTAATAATGGAGTAATAACAACAACAACCGTACCCAATCCCGCATGAGCGAGGTATGGGAAAGCATGATTAATAATGGAGTAATAACTAATCGTTTATTATATATACCAATATACCATCCAGTGTGTTCTTCCGTTCTGCATATAAGTAATGTGTTTTAGATAGGGGTGGAAACGAGCCGAGCCACTAGTGAAAAGCTCGAGATCGGATTGATAAAAATCTCGAACGAGCCAAGCCTAAACGAGCTCGAGCCCGAGCTCTATACAAAAAGATCGAGCGGGCTCGCGAGCCTAAACGAGCCCTAGAAATATAGACGTATATATATTATATACGTATAATTGTGTATAAACTAGCTTAAAAGAAGCAAACGAGCTCGAGCTTTGAGAATAACGAGCTGAACTCCATTTGAACTACGTTTTATTCACCACACCATATAAATTAGTCGAGCCCAAGCCGAGCTTGTGAAATTTTTCATGAACCGAGCTCGAGCTCAAAATATGAGGCTCGAAACAAGCTCGAGCTTTATATATATAAACGAGCCGAGCTCGAGCTCCGGAAGACTCGGGCTCGGCTCGGCTCGTTTCCACCCCTAGTTTTAGAGGAAAGTAATTAGCTGCACACACCAAACTATGCTGCACTCCTGAAGGTTTAGTACTGGCAGATGTCAATGGAATAAAGGAAAATTGCTTAAAATTGGGTGTTGATGAGGATCTGCATGCATTGTTTTTTTTGGTATATCTCATATATTGACGGTCTTTCTATGTCCTTCAGCTAATGGATCGAAACGAGTTTAGGAAGTTATGGGAATAAGACTAGCAGTGGCTAAAAAGCAGGTCGGATTAGCTAATGGTGGGTACCCAGGATCTTTCGTCTTCGTTGCAGTCCACCATTGCCCTTGTGTTAGCGAGTAGCTTGTATAGGATCAATTGGGGAATTGGTCGTGGTCTAAAGGATGCTTTGGAAACTTGAAAATATCCATTTGCAGCCAGGGGGGCAGGGCCATAAAATCCTATGAGATCCTAACAGCATCATGACATGCTCGATTATTTTTCAATCCAGTGATGTTAGGCTCTTTAAACATTGTACCTCGACATGTATTATGCATTAATGTTTATACCTCTAACTAAGCAATGTTTGGCCCTTTAACCATTGTAGCTAGCCATATCGATATCGTTACCCCTTACCAATATCTGGCTAATGACTATGCTTTAGATCACAAACATAAATGGGAACTCAAACAATAAGAATTATTTGTATAATTGTATATTGTTTGAAGTTCAGAATAATGTGTATCGGGTTGCGAACTTTAACATAGCAGGTTAAAGAGCAGCAAACCTTCATTTCGGATCAACGTGTACTAGGCGAAAAATGAAATGATAGGAAATGAATATATCAAACGATAAAACACTAAATAGATGAACCTCCTAGGAGGTTAGGATTATGCCATTCTGGGACATGCATGACATCATTCCATGAAATCGAGTGGGTAAAGGTGGCCATTATGATGGATCTGTTTGGATTATGTCTTATCTTAAAGTCTTGAATGGTCGAACAGATAAAATAAAACAAAAGGTAATTAAAAAGGAAACAGCTCATACAGGTCGAAAGCCTTTCCAAGTGTATCAGAATCAGTATTGGGTCACATTACCTGTTTTAAGTTATTACCAATCAACATAACCTGCCCATTTTGCCAGAAGGTCGACCCGTCTGTTACCAACCGCATATGCAAATATCTCTTCATTACTTGAGCATTTCCTCGTCATGACATCATCCATGCAGGTCTCTTCTCATTAACTCGTAAACGCTAAGCTCAACTGACATCTAACTCTCCTAAGATCTCTTCTAAAAACATGTCCTCTCCTATAAGTCCTAGCTGGTGCAACTACATTAAAGATGACAAAACAACACTTCAGTTAACTACATGAAAATATATACAGTAGGATAATTGAAGTAAAAAAAATTAGTGTGAGAAAAAGCAACATGTTTGTCAATTTCAGCATAGGAGATCCCTAATAGAACGATGTGGCAAGGGGTATGCAACCATACATGTTAAATTTTGTTCGTTAACTTTCTAGGATATCATCAACCAAGCACGAAAATAGAGCATGCATAAGTCTACTGTACAGTAATTTTGCTAAAAACAATTGGTCTAGAAATTTCACAATCAAGCAGATGCAAGAGCGTTACACTGCCAATAGAAGTGCCAATTCAACCTCTTTACTTATGAATGGGTTGATACAGCTTATACTGTATTTTATTTTTGACGGGCTACACTATAAGATACAAAAATCAGCTTTAAAGATAATGAGCCAAAAGCCGTAAAAGTGCAGCTTTAATACATCAAGCATAGTAAATCACTGCATACACAATATCCATGCATCTGGCAAATATAAGTAAGCAAACTAATACCAGTCTGTAATCTATAAACAATAGTTGTTGTACATTTAAAGTGAGACTTTAGTGGGGGCAAAGACAAATATATCTGATAGAAAAAGCATCTATCTATACTATTAAACAAGGTTTTTGCTGATGTAAATTTGATTTTAACCTACCAATTGTGTTGCTAAATCGATTTACCTTCATCAATGTTACCACAGGTATCTTATCCATTTTTTGTTTTGTTCCTATTTTTATTTTCAATTTTAGTTTTGGTTTCATACGCATAAGATTGATATGAATCTGATTCCCATTTTAGCAATGTAATTCTTACAGCTTCTTCAGCATGTTGAGGATCGAAACTCCATCCTGAAGTGAACATGGTGCCAGGGACGGATCTATGGTGTAATTATGGGGGGCCGGTGCCCCCCATGGCTCGTCGAAAAAGTTGAAAATTTAGTGTAATTTTTTGTTAATTTTGACCTTTTTTCGAAAGTGCCCC
>BQNB010108333.1:0-22973 GCA_026074375.1 Tanacetum coccineum
GAACACCCTTTCAGTTAGACAAAACGCAGTCAAGAAAAAATCATCAAACTTTCTTGAAAGCCACGAAATGATGTTAAAACCACCTAGTAATGAGGCAGGGGATTGTTCTAAGCCCGAAAGTACAAGTCTTTAACACGTTTAACAACAAACAAAGATCAAACTTTGATTTTTTCTTACACTTACAACAATGAAAACCTACACCCTTCACCAAGTGTGGTGAAGGGATATTTATACCCTTTTGCCTTAAGTGAGGTGTATGGGCTTCTAAATGGGCCGGGCTTGGCTTCTCGTGGGCTTTGAGCCCGATACATAGACAATATTAGTTTAATGTCCAAGCCCGTTAAACCCGACTAGCCTATTACAATACAAGACCTAGTTTGACTTTGTAAGACTGATAACATTCTTGTTTGACTTAATATAATTAAGGCTAACACACTACATCACCGGCACACTCATATTTTGTGGAATTTAGGCAAAAATTTGGAAACGGATAAGGCTAAATTCTCACAAAGGGTTATTGTGTGCGGTTATGTATCAAGTAATTTTCACAAAAGTATGCTTGAATTTTTTTTAAATTTGAGCATAATTTAAGTATTTTGGTGTGAAAAATTAGGACAAGTAAACATTTTAATTCCATCCCCCACTTGAATTATACAACGTCCTCGTTGTATATATAAAACATTAAAAATACGGGAATTAAAAAGAATTAGAATGAGAAACTCCCCTGATATTTGCTCGGTAGATTCTCCATGTATGTTTATCAACAAGATTGCATGTTGAACAGCCGTCTTGAAGTTTCAAGACTCCAACACTTTAAGATCTCCAGATTTGTAGATTCTCCACTAATATTCTTTGATTTTTCTTTTACGAGGTCCTGCGTAAAATAGAAAAAATGTGCATTCCTATCTTGGTACCTAAAAACAATTAAATAAAACAAACCAAACTATACAGGAGACTAATACGCCGTATCCATAAACTGGAATACGCCATATAAAAGCCTGTAAAAAGTTTCTAATACGAGTCAGTCTGCCAAATACGCCGTATCATGTACATGAATACGCCGTATTGCCATAACTGGCAATACAGTTTAAAAATTAATTAAAAGTAAAGACCGATAACGTCCAGACAATCAATACGCCGTATGGTATGGAGCGGATACGCGGTATTGATGTCTGGGAAGACAGACTCGATAAAATTAAATAACATTCCGGGTTGTCTGATTTCTTGCTTTCTATATATATATATATATATATGAAATAATAATAATACATATATAAATAAATCACAAATCATCAAATTATAGTAAGAGAAGTGAGAGTATTCCAAGAGGGTTTTAAGAAGAAATTTTACTTTTATCCAAAGTAAAACCAAAAAACATTCCCGGGTCGTTTCCCGACGAGGCGTGAATTAAGAATCGTGAATAAGTTCGTGATCGCGCGTTTGAATGATTCAATGATTTTTTTTTGGATTTCTAATTCTACTAAACAAAACGTAAAAAACATGTAAATGCAAGTTAACAAGTAAAGCAATTAAAGACTTGAACAAAAAACGTTAACAGGAATTAAAAACGCGACTCGAAAACCTAATTTATCAAATTTAAACCCTACAAATGCAAATTTAATTTTTAAAAGTCTTAAATGATAAAAGAAAATTTTTGAAAAAAAGAATTATATTTTTCTGAATTTTATTTAATTTATTACGAATTAAAAACAATTTTAATCTAAAAATATTATAAAAAATATTAAACTAATTTGGAAAAATCTGAAAAATTCATGAAAAGTACTTCAGACTATTTAGAAGCTAAGAAAAATACAAACTGGAAATATGGCTTAACGAATAAGCTGCTAAAAAGCAAAATAAGTCGGATAAGCAAAATGGACTAAAAGGGATTAAATATTAAATGGTATATACGTATAACCGAAAAAGACCCCAGGGCAGTTGGTTGTGAGTGCGTGTGTTAAGGTGCTTGGTATGCTAAAGGGGAGGTCACAGGTTCGACCCCTGTGACCTCTCTTTTTTACACAACATTTTTTTTTGTTTTCTTTTTTTTAAAAGCTAAAATATAAGCTATAATAACAACCTTTAAAAAAAAACAACTTTTTACAAAACTTGAAAATAAGCTAGAAATAAGCAAAAGAAAAGTGACAGATTAAGCTTTTTATAACTAAGTTACAAAAAGGGCTAACTTTTTGGCTTATTTAGACTTAATAAGCAAACATGAAAACTAATAAGCTAAAAACCAACGAAGCCCTATACCTAATAAGCACTAGGGACTATTAATAAGCAAGTAAAATAAGCTAGAAAGGACTTAAAAGCTTTAGGACAACAGACATATAATGACAGTTTAAAAAGGACTTAAGCACCAAACTTATAAGCTAAAAATAAGACTACTAAGTACATAGAAAAGGCTAAAAAGTGAAAACAAGTAAAGACTAGGACTCAAAGAATTCAAGAAAACAAAAATTAAGCAAAATGGTTAAGAGAATAAGCTGAAAAAAAGCCTTTGAAATTGACTGACTCAAACTGATGTATTTTGATTCCAAAAGACAGATATGTTACTTGCATGCCCAATAATAAGCTGGTAAAAGCTATTTTAAAACCACAAAAAGCTTAAAAAGATTAAGCTTATACTACTAACTACTTGTGCAAGAAATTTCAAAGCTTAAAACTAACATTTACTTGATTAAAAAAAAGATTGAAAAATGACTTTTTAAAACTTTTAAAGCTAAAACAAGAGTTGACAGATTCTGAGTATAAAAACCACAAGGCAAATGCACACTTAGCCAATTCTTTTACTACTGCATTTTAACACAAAATGGACCATGACCAAAACCTTAAAACCCTCTTTAAGCAAGAATTGGAAAATAAGCAGTTTGAAAAAGTTCCAAGACCTTAGATTTAGAAAACTTATAGAAAATACCTTAAAACTAAATTTTAAACTTTAAAAACTTATTAAAACAGATTAAAACAACTTAAATGAGATTGTTAAAGTTGGCTTAATGACCCAAAACAATTTTAAACCATTTTTGACCCATTTTACCTTCTTAACCCACACACCCCTTTAAGTTTTCAAAATTCAATTTAAGCTTGATTTAAACTAGTTTAAGCTAAGTTATTTAAAAACAGATAACCAATAATCAATATTAAGCAATTTTCAATAAAGGATAAGCACTTTTGAATAAGCAAACATATTAAGCAGTATTAAGCTATAACCAACAGTTTTAATGAAAAACATAAGCAATTGATATCTAAACAACAAGTAAGCATAAATAAGCTATAAACATCATATATAAGCATAGATAAGCAAAGAAAAGAAGAAAATAAGCACTTAAAATAAGCAGAACAGCAAAGAGGCTATAAAATGGAAAATGAGGACTTGCAAAGCCCTTTGCTTAAACAAGGGCATAAAGGCTCTTTAAAGCTTTGTCTACAAGCTCTAGCTTGTTTGAAAACAAGCTAGTATAACCCTATAAGCCCTTCCAAATCCGGCTTATCTTCCAATAGAGCTTTTTGAGTGATTTTGAGTGAAAATGACTTAAACTATATAAACTATGGAAAAATTTATATAGCTTAAGTAAAACAGCTTAAGTAAAAGATAAAAAGAGCTTATAAGAGATTAACAAACATTTTCATACCATAAAATTGCATTATCATAAAAACAGAATTTAACATAAAACTTCAAATTTCATTAATACTTAAAAACTTTTACAAGACTTAAAAAGAAAGTACAATAAGCTGAGTTACAACTGAAATAAGCTGAAAAGACAATAAATAAGCTATTCTAAAAACTTAAAAAACTAAAAAAAACTCCTCTCATTGTGTGAAAAACACACACTCTTTATAGTCGTTCTTTGTGTTCTTGGCCATTTGAGTTGTGTTTCTTGTGTAAGAGCATTCCAAGCTTCAATCCTAGCCCTCAATTCCATCTTGTGCTACTTTAATTCAATCTAAGCCCTGTCCAATCAAACCACTTGGGATTGCCAACGTGGTTGTCATTTTTCTTGAAGAAATGTTAATTAAGGTTTGTTGGGTTGTGGGGAATAAGTTAAGGAAGGTTTGTTTGGTAGTTGCAGGTTTGGCAGAGGTGAGGAGAGGTATGAGTAAAATTAGGCGGGAAAGTTACTGTGCGTTTGTTTTGTGACGGGTGTTAGGGGGTAAGGACGAGTGGTGCAAAGGTTTTAGGATGGGAGGGACTAAACTTGTTAGTCCTTAAGGACTAGCAATGTTAGTCCTTAAGGACTAACTGTTTAAACAGTTTAGTGGTGTTGTGGGTGATAAGTGCTTAATTACACATATCTTTTACCTCTAAAAACGAGCTTAAATGACCAAAAACAGACAAAAAAACTGCCAAATATATGTTTGTTTTGCATTTGTATTGTGCAGGAAGTGGATATCAACAAAAAGGCAGAAAACCAAGCCAAAATGACAAAACTGAGCATGGAATGGAAATAACTGTGCAAAATCAAGGCCAAAGTCCAAAAATGACAAAGTCAGAGTCAATACTGAAGAATCAGCAGTCAAACCGGAGCCGGAACTGAAGAATACTATTGGATGCAATCTTAACCCATCTGATGGGCCGGGAAAGCCCAATAGTATAACTATGAAGACTGTGAAGACCAAATGGGCCCTCAATCAATTACAACAGCCCATTTGTGTGCATTTGACAAAGACTATGAAGACTTTGAAGGCCCAATCTTAGCCCAGTTACAGCCAATCTCAGCCATTGTACACACAAAACCCATCACCTACCTTAGTGGGCCTTGAAAAAGCCCAATAGTAGAAACCAAACCCAATGGGCCCAATAGCCCAAAACAAGCCCAATGGGCCCAATCACAAAACCCAAGCCCAAAACACCTTTTTTATAAAACTCAAGGACCAAAAATGTAAATGTTAAAAACCTTGTTTTATAATTAAAAATGAAAAAAATAAAGAAAAGGGCTAAAAGTGCCAAGTTTGAAAGTTGTTTTAAAAAGAAAAATTGAAAAACCAAACACAAGGGCTGTTTTGCAAATTACTTAAACTTCTTTTATTATAAAACGCAGGGACCAATTTTGCCATTACCCAAAAACTTTCCTTTTAACTCTTTTATAAAACGCGGGGGTAATAAGTGTCACTTTCCAAAGTTTTTTATAACTGATTTTTCCGTTATGAGATCTTTCATAAATTCATAAACAAGTGTAGGTCGTGGTCTGATCATGCGGTTCATTAAATTGAATTACTGGATCTGGGTATCTCCATCCTCCCATCTTCCATTACTATTTTAAATGAATCCTGAATGAAAAACAGTTAGCAATAAAGAGAAAATTGATTTGTAAAAACAATCTAAGTGTTAATTATGAAAAATATTTTTGTAACACTTCGGATAGTTTTGATTGGTTGTTCAAATGTTCAATAACCTGTCAATTCTTATGCGGCGGATTCAAGTTTGATTCTTGTAGAATCGCCCACCATCGTTCTTTGATGACACAAGTTTGATTCTTGTAGAATCGCACAAGTCACCTACCTAGAGCTTGTTTGATGTAGGCTCTAGCAGGATTTCATCTTAAGTGATACCTTCAGTATCATCGTAGGTTCTGGCATATCACAAGGATAATGCGTAGGACTCTTCAGATAACCTTGTTTCCACGGTGGTGTGAAAGGCAGATAATTGGAAATGTGTCATAACGAGACATATACGGCTGATCTCTTGGCTCTAGACTTGAAGTGGCGCTTTGATATTAGTGATCGGTCGGCCTGGGTGACTTGCCAACCTTTTCAATACCGACTTACTCGTTTAGTGGAGTGAGACGTAGATTGCATGTTTAGTTCTCCGTGTGTAATAATGAGACAAGTTTCTTTCAAGAGAAATCGAATGGACTGGGAAGGGTTGTGCATTGCATCATGGGTCCATTGGAGTCATCTTCAAATGTCAGCAATCAACTTGTGATTCTGACAAGCATATGGATTGACCGGTTTATGCCTTAAGTGTACTGGAGGGTTCTTTTTTACACCCTTTATCTGTTACAATTCTTTCATTCCTAAACCCTTCAGTGCTTACGAGACCTTCATGACTAGCACCTTGTTGGGTATATTCTCTTACAGTGACTAGCTCCATCTCATGTCGACACTATTCCCTTGTTCTCACATTTACTCCATTTAATCCATTACCTAGGACTTCTGTACTAACTAGTGGATTGTCCTTGGGTAGATCCCTCCGGTTCTGGCAGGATCATAGGAACGAGTACCTAACCTTACCATCCTTATAACTTCGATAAAAGTAAATACATGGTCAGTCTTTTGGTAAAGTTCACCTTGCCATAAAATCACTGTTGAAAAACTCAATCAGGTACTTATGATATTACTATCAAAGTGTTTAGTACCCGATTGTTTTTGCATTTCAGAAAAGCTCCCCCTCAACATGTGCATCGGTTTTTCGAATATGTGTTGCAATTGCAGGGGGGGTGAAATACACTTGTAGTAAATCTGATCAACATTACTTATTTTAATCACATTTTCATCCCCTTATCATATTTTTTCAAATCATTGCACATTTTGATATCAATTGATTTAAATATGTGAAATATAAAAATTAGGAGAAAAGTGGCCATGTATTCACTCGCCATGTTTGGAACAGATTATTGCGACCCCATATTCGTTGAGGGTATGTGTTAGAGTCAGATATGATAATTTTGAAAGATTTTTTCGTTAAACTCAAAAACCTGGTTTTTTAAGTTTAATGAAAAACTCATGAAAGATTCATATGCTGACACATAACATATAATGTACGAGATGTATGTTTCATTACCGATGATATTGACCTTAAAGCTGGAATGATAAAATCATTCACTCCTCTTGATTCTGTCAGTAGCCAATAACTCTGAGCCTTCCACTAATGAAGCAATCGAGGATTTCTGAAGTTTCTTCAGATCTTTATCTTTCTACCAAATATCTCGATGAACTGTAGGTTTGTAGTGGAGGTCGTGGTAGTTGAAGTGTTGATGTTGTATCAGTTGTCTCTGTAACTCTAGAAGGAACATCAGCTGATGCAGTGAGAGCACTAGAGATTTGGTTCCTTAGCTTCTTTTGTCTCTTCAAGACCCAGTTATACTTTCCAATCGGCACCCAGACATTAAATTTGAACAACACTCTCCCCCCCAATCGATGACCCGTTTTCTATTGAAAGAGCTGTAGTCATTGATTAAGTGTCAAAGTGTCCGGATTGATTTTCAAACAACACTTTTACCACCGTGGTTAACACAAATAATTTTGAAGAATCAATTAAGAAAAATTATTTGGTTATCAAACAGGAAGACTTCTCTTCCGAATTAAGAAAAATGCACTGAAATGTACATTAATCCCAAGTTGCATGGATATAAAGTAATCCATGCCCAAGCAAAATTAATTACCCGTTGTTAGGAACAGCTGTCTGTAAGACGACAATCTTTCCTTCAAATGAGAACCGGGTTGCAATCTGAAGTAATTGCAAACCATTGTCATGAGCTCACAACTTTGAATGTTTTGTTATAGTAGCTCAAGACCGAAAAGACTTCTCTTTTCATTGCTAAGGATAAATGCACTTGAAACCGTGTATTTCCTTTACGATAAGGCACGGGTTATGCACTCTCAGAAATGTAACATAAGCCATTTCTTCATCATTGCTTCCCATCATGATTCCTTAAGATATTCATTGATGAAAGGGGGTCCTGGAGAGCTACGGTTAGATTCTCCTGGTGGGACATGTTCTTAGTTGTATGCTTCAAGCTTTCATGTACCTTAGGGTAATTAGTAGCAAGGAAGATATCTTGCATGTGCTCAGGGTTTGGTCCAGCAAGAGCCACATGACTTTGTTCAGAGTTTAATCCAACCTGGTATTCATCAAGTTCAATGGTTCATTCATTCAGAACCACTGTTTTTAGAAGCATCCTAACCTTGTTCGTCACCAACATTTTGATTTCAGTATCACGTCCACTGTTATCTTTTCTGAAATTAACCCACGATTCTGCATTCCTGCATGAGTATAGAGTTTCACGAAACAATCTTTGTGGATGTAGCACTCTCAGGTGTACAGAAGGTCCAGTAGTTTCATCCAGATGCTTTACTTTCCACCTATGGATATTATGCATTAATCCCATGGTACGTTGTTTCTTTGGTTATTGCTGTTCCAGAGCGACTCTTGCTGCTTGTTCATCAGTAGCACTGCCTTTCCCCTTACTCAACATACTGGGGTGTTTTTCTGGTGGTATATGGAGCAGGTTCACGAATAGCCACTGCTGTAACATGTGGCTTGACCCTAGCTCTGAGAGACTTCCAAGCTCATTTGAGTACCTTTGTTATAGATTGTACTCATAATCTTCCTTATGAAGGTTCAGGAGCGGTTGGAACATCATCTTCATCAAAAGTTTTAACAGGAACTCTTCTCCTCTTGTGTTGTTATGTCCATTTTACCAGCTGGTGGTGACTCGAAGGGTGAGCGAGTCTGCAGGAGTTACATTTAAGGCCTTCCAAAGAAGATCAGCACTTAGAGTAAGCCAGTGCTCACTGACTTGTAAGCTATAAACCCCAGTCTTTACATCATGAGTCAGAGAATTCCAGAATAGCTGAATATAGATAGAAGGGACATTTGTTGATGTAGTGAATGCCCTAACAATGTGTGTGCCTTTTTTTTTTTCTTCTTGCTTCACTATTTCCCAGTGAGTCCACCCCTCCCAGTTATCGTCTTGCCTGCCGTTGAAAAGCGGATTTTGTAGAGTGTAAGCTTTAGTGATGTAGTTGTGTTCTAAGTCCTGTTGATAGTTGTGTGTACTTGTGTGTATGCCATGTATGTCCTATGTACCCTTAGTCGTAGTATTAGTAGAGAGAGAGGTTTCGTGAGATTGTGTGTATTTGACGACAACGCATTCAAAAAAATAAAAATTAGCCCAAAAGAATTCATCGAATGAGTGCAGGTGCACGAGCTGGCAAGCTTCTCTCTTTAAGTCAGATTAGTGATAGAGAGAGAAGATCGCCATTGCTAACTCTTTAGATCGATGTACTTACGCACTAGATCAGTAGAGGTAGATAGCGGAGCCAGATTCAGTTGTCAGACAGATGTGAGTTTCTATCAAGAGCATACTGACTCGTTCAGCTTATTCGATCTTCTGTTTACATAGGAGTAGCAGTGCTCGAGACTATTCGCGATCGAGACACCAAGAGGTACTCCCAGTCTACTTGAATATAACTACATAACGCTCACGATCCTCAAGTTAACCCTCCAAACCGTGTTAGTAATCAAATGGCACCACCAGGTTTTGCTCAGGTACAAAACAATGGTCAAAATAGGTTTAATAATCAAGGTCAAGGGAATAATTTTAATCGGGGAAATAATTTTCATGGAAATCAAGGTTTTCAAGCTCAAAATAATCATGCTCTGAATTTTTCAAATCAAGGATTTCAAAACCAACCTTTTCAAGTGCCTAATAATCAAGTTCAACAAGAGTTTTCAAATGATTTTTCGAGTTACAAGAGAAATAACGATCAAATGTTGAGAAACATGCAAAATCAAATCAACTCGTTGAAAGGAGACCTTAAGAATGAAATTCAAAACACGATAAAATCTCAACAAGCCGTCATGATGAATCAACAAACTACTTTTCAAAATAATTTGCAAAACATGATTTGTGGATTGTTTCAAAACCAAGCCTCAACTTCGGGTACTCTTCCGAGTAATACCATTCCAAACCCGAAGGGTGAGATGAAAGCGATCACTACTCGAAGTGGTGTTGCTTACGAGGGACCCTCGATTCCTACTAATCCTTCTCCTAAAAAGGTAGTAGAACGAGAAACCAAGGAGACAAAGGATAAAGAGCAAACAAATTTCCAAGGAAGTACCGCTCAAATCCCACCTCTGGTTATCCCCATTTCTATTCCGAAACCCGATATTCTAAAGAGTTTGCCTAAAACCACTCCCTTTCCGGAACCCGATGTTCCGAAGAGTTTGCCTAAGCCACATATTCCATATCCTTCTCGATTAAATCAAGAAAAGTCTCGTGACAAAGCTTCAAATCAAAAAGAGAAGATTTTTCAGATGTTTCAAGATTTGTGTTTTAACATAAGTTTTGCGGATGCTTTACTTTTGATGCCAAGATTTGCTCCTACGATTAAGAGTTTGCTCATGAATAAGGAAAAGTTGCTTGAGTTAGCTAAGATACCGTTGAATGAGAATTGCTCGGCGATGCTCCTCAAAAAGCTTCCCGAAAAGCTTGGAGATCCCGACAAGTTTCTTATTCCATGTAATTTCCCGGGAATGGATGTATGTCACGCCTTGGCCGATCTTGGCGCGAGCATAAATCTTATGCCTCTTTCTATTTGGAAAAAGCTTTCTTTACCTGAACTTACACCAACTCGGATGACTTTAGAGTTAGCGGACCGATCAATTACTTATCCTAAAGGACTCGCCGAAGACGTTTTTGTCAAAGTTGGGAAATTTCATTTTCCTACTGACTTTGTTGTTGTCGATTTCAAAGCCGATCCTCGAGTACCTCTCATTTTAGGAAGATCCTTTTTGAGGACCGGTCGTGCTTTAATTGATGTATATGAAGGAGAGCTTATTTTAAGGGACGGAAATGAACAAATAATTTTTCATGTCAATGGCACAACAAAAAAGCATGTAAACGAGTCAATTAAAATGGTTAATGACACATGCAAGGATAATTTTAAGAAGTTCACCGACGAACCCGCTCTAGTTTGCTTGCCTCCATCGGAAGATGACAACGATGAAAAAGAAAAGCAGGAAGTGAAGAATCTCGCAGAGTCGACAGCTAAACGCCAAACTCGTATCACACCTTGTTTGAAGAATTTTAGAGTTATTTGCAAGGAGAGCATTTTTCATTCAAACAAAACACCTCAAGTTTCTTCGGTTTTTGCAATCACATCCACCTTACCGTCTATTGAGCCCAAGGATTCTCTCATAATGGGGGACGAGCACCTTAGTACTTTTAGTGCTGAGGAAATTATCCCAATCCCAAGAGAATCTGAGGATACATCCAGGAGTGATAGTAAGAACGTTTTACCTTCATGTGATGATTTATCTTCCTTCAACGTTCCACATGATGACTCCGTGACTTTCTCTAACCCTCTTTTCGAATTTGATGTCAATTTCAACTCTAGTGACATAAACCCTCTTTTTGATGAAGTGTTAGAGGACATCGAGTGCAAGGATTCTTATGATTCCAACCTTGATGAGTCGACTTTCCTAGTCACACCTCTTTCTGATTCTAATAAGGATGAGTGTCTTACTCCAGGAGACGACATTGAGTTTCTACTTCACCATGATCCGTCTACTCCTTTGAAAAGCGTTGCTTCCATTCTCGAGGGATTCATCAATGATCCACCTTTCGAAGAGAATGATGATTTATTTGATTTGGAATGTAAAACGAATGATTGGAAAAGAATTTTGTACGATGCTCCAATTGATGAGGCTGAATGTTTTGATCCAGGAGGCGATAATGATGAGATCGATGCTTTTCTAGCTATCGAAGTTCCTACGTATATTGAAGGTTATTATGACTCGGAAGGAGACGTAATCTATCTTGAGAGTTTGCTTAGTGATGATACCACCCATAATCTCTCTCCCGAAGTATTTTTTGATCATGAACCACAACATAAAACTTTTTCTTCCAAAAGTGATCCTCTCCACCATGAGTTCACCGGTGAACTTATCACGATTCCTCCAGGAATTGTTAAAGAGCATAAGGATTATATCAATCAAATGTCATTGCTATGCGGTAATTTATCTTCTCGATCACCGGAAAATTCTCATATAATCATCGAGTCTCTTCCTTCATCTACTACTCTCATTGAGGATAGTGACTCCAATAGGGAAGAGATCGATATATTTTCTAGACCAGATGATTCGATACCACCAGGTATTGAAAGTGATTTTGACTCGGAAGAGGACATTATTGACAACTTGCTTAACGATGATCCTATTTCTGAATATGAGCGTTTAACCTTCAATATTGAGCCCGATGCACCCGTGATAAACAATGTTGATGAGCTTAATGAAGACGAATGTTTTGATCCAGGGGGAGGTGAGATTAATGTTGAAGTTGATGATTCCTTCACATTTGTCATTCAGACTTTTCTCCCGTATCTCACCTACCCTGTGGATTCTCCTTTTCTTTACTCCTTCGGGAGTGAAGACACCATTTTTGACCCCGACATCTTCACTTAGAGCCGGTGGCATCTCATCGGGATGGAACTTTCATGTACTTAAATGTTTATCCAAACATTAATGAAAGCTCGATTGAGATTTTCTCTTCCATTTACTCTCTCCAAGGACGAATGAATTCGGGGATCGAGTCAAGCTATGTGACTCGGTTACCAAAAACAAAGCGCTTCGTGGGAGGCACCCCATGCTTATCCATTTTCTATTTTCTTTCTTATTTCTATTGTGATGTGAGGAGGCTTGTACTCTTCCGATTCTTGTTGTGTTTGTACTTGTGATTGTTTGCAGGATTGACCCAAAATTTTCTGAAGACTCTCGTGTTCGGTGTTTTGTCCCGGTCCACTCGAGCTTCCTAGCCTTTGCTTGCCATTAGTTTGGGGAAATCCGATATCCTAAAGATTATTATCGACTAACATTTATCTTTTAGCACACTTAATAAACGGCTAAAGATTTTTGTGATACTTTCTTCAGGCTTGAGTTATGCATTCGACCTTTTTGAGTTCTAGTATGGGGTTTTTAGCCTTAGATTAGGAAACATTGAGGACAATGTTTAGTTTTAGTATGGGGTAGTATATCTTCGATATAATCTTACCTACTTTTGCCCGTTGTTCTCACGTACCCCGTTTTCCCACCAAAATTTTCAAAAATATGAAAAATTTTAAAATTTTCAAAAATAAAATAAGTGTTTTTGTCATAATTTTGACTTTCCTGCTGGGTAGAATAAGAGTAAATTTTGACTCGATCGAGCGTGTTGAGCTCTAGCTTGTTCCTTAACTTTTAGGCTAAGCGTTCGCAGAAATTCACGAAGAACGAAAAATGATAGAGTTAAGTATGAGTGGGATGCTAAACAAGGATTAGTTGGAAATCTTAAGAGCTCATGTATGTAATTTGTGACTTTTTCTCCTATAAGCTCTTAACCGGATTAATATACGTGCTGTTTTTGGAGATTAAACTTAAATCAACAATTTTTATGTAATATATAGCAAAAATTTTAGTCTTAGTTCAAACTTATACTTGAATTTTTCAAAAATGAAGTGTTCCTTTCTCGCTCTCATCTCTCTCCGCTATCCGAAGGTAATCATTTCATGGTCGGTCACATAATAACCTCTTAATACTCACCATCGACTGAAACTCAGTCTCTCTCTTAATATATATATATATATATATATATATATATATATATATATATATATATATATAAAAATAATAAAAATTGTGGGCTGATGTATACATCAGGAATACTTAATTTGGCATACTATATGTATCACAATAATAAATATTATGCTTATCCCTTAAAGAGCCTTAGGGTATATGGGGTAAGTAGAATCTAATAAGTGAAACTATAGCCTTATCCATTCCTTAAAGAGCCTTAGGGTATATGGAATGGATAAAGTTGCTTAATTTTTGTCTTGTTTGTATCTTAAAGAGCCTTAGGGTATATGGTGCAAATAAGATTGGTCCATTTACGTCTTAAAGAGCCTTAGGGTATACGACATGAATGGTACCTTGCTTAAGTAACCTAATAAAAGCCAAATTTTGGTCGCCTCGATGAAGACTTAATTTTGATGGCATTGGTTTCTTTTGAAAATGGCTAGAAACTAATTATTGCGTTTTTAACCTTACGCTTTATTTTCGGAATTAAAAAGTATCGAAATAAAAGTCTTAAAGAGCCTTCGGGTATATGACTTAAATAAAATCTTAAGATATAAAATTAAGGAATAAGGGAGGAAAAGTAAGTACACAATTAGCTCTTATAATTAGTGTTAGCATCATAACTTGTAATTTACAATGATCTTGTTTTTAAGCTTGGTTTGGAGAGGTGAAAATCAGGGACGATGAATTTATCTTTTTAGACACTTTATGTGTTTTTTGTTCCATGATCCTAAAAGTTATCAATGAATAATGAAAGCAATACATTATGTCACACATGAGTAAGTTGTAAATTTTAAAGTTGTATATTATGGAAAATCATAAAAATAGAAAAAAGTTTTGAAAAATGGGAAAACGGGGTGTTTTATAACTTGTGATTTCTAAACTCTTCCCACAAAAGACTTTACTACTTCTTAAAGGATTAGTTTGGGGAGGTTTTGAGGTATTTGGTTTTAGAGCATATAATATTGCGTGAGGACACGGCAATCACTTAATTTGGGGAATTTTGATATGTGAGAAATCACATATCATTCTTGTATCAAAATGGCCCTTAAAATGATCAAAATGTCCAAAAATATGCTTGTATTTGTGTATTTTGTTGTTTGTGATTGTGTAGGTACAGATATTGCAAATTACACAAGAAAACGGTCAAAACCGAACAAACACGGACACGAGAACAGAAGAGCACACAAAGAGCCGGAAGTTTTCTACAAAAAGGTCAAAAAGTCAACAGTGGTCAACCCTTAGTCAAGCCTTGGTCAACCCTTGGTCAACTTACAAAAAGCCAAAACCCTCAAATTTCCCGAAGTCAAACCATTTTTACCCGGGTCAAAGAAAAATCAAACGCACCCTTTTATAACGCGGGAAATGTTGTTACTGTTTATCTTCTTCTCCGTTTAACCTCACGTCAAATCAAGGGGTAAATCAAAATTGACAGCGTGGAAGAATAATTCAAGTGCCAAGCAGTGATGTGGCAGAGTTTTACATCATGAGAGTCTCTCATTGGTTGAAACCCAAAAGGTCTGACACGCGGGTCTGACAAGAAACACACCAATCATTGGATTTCTGCACTAAAATAAGTGCAAAAGAAGCACACAAGGTCTGACACACGAAATGCCACGTTGGCAATCCCTGTGCTCACTCATTTAATCCAACAGCTCAAATCAAGGATCCAATGATGAGCAAATATTCAAGGGACAAGATCAAATGCGGGCAAGAGACCTAGAAGCATCCTCTCAAGGCTATAAATAAAGCACCTCACTCACATGCAGCTTATCTTCTTTTTTGCATTTTTTAAGTTAGTAGCTTTTGTAATCTCTTTATTTGAAATGTAATTTTCTTATTAAAGCTTTTGTAATTTCAATTTCAAGTTTTGTGATCAGTCTCAAATCAATAAAATATTAGCCCACTTTTTTAAATCTATTTTTGCTTAATAAGTTCTTAAATTTTCAAAAAGCTCTTATATCTCAAATGTTGTTGTCTAATGTTACATAAGCTCTTATAAGCTCATCAATAGCTCTTCTCAAGTCTCTAAGCTTGGAATTGAGCTTAACTAATCATTAATCTATTCAAACCTTTAAAATCAGTTTAAACCTATGCTTAATTCGGATCTGAGTTTCTTGGATGATAAGCTTAACATGGAAGAGCTTATGGGACTTAACTAGCTTATCCTTGTGATAAGCTAGAGCTTGTAGACAGCTCCTTGAGCATATTAAGCCTTTGTTGTGCTAAGGCAATTGTAAGTTTCTCTTTCATTCAATTTTTAGCTTATTTTCATTCAGCTTATTCTAGTGCTTATTTTTAGCTTAATTATAGCTTAATTGTTCTAATATAGCTTATTCGTTAACCATGTTCATCTGTTTTTAGTTTATATCAATTAAATCTTAGATTTCATTAATTCTACCTTTAAAACTTATATAAAAAATATTAGCATAGTAGTTAGCTTAGTTGTTTGTCTTATTTAGTTGTTTAAATCTGATATTTGGATCTTATAAAAGCTTATTATTATCTGGTATCTCTACTTTTTTCCTTAATTCTAAGTATCATAAGCTAAATATGTATTTTGGAAAAATTAAGAGGTGTTTGGCTAATGACAGCATTAACTTAGTTAATGCTGTCAAAGGCTATTAAGTCCTTTGGTTATTCTTTAAATCCATATTGAGGTTTATGAGAATTAGTTTTAAAGCTTAGATTAGAGTTTATTAGCTTAAGTTGTGTTTTTGCATTAGTAGTTATAATCTGTTAGTATAAGTTGAGATCTATATGCATTTTAAGCTTGAATCAGTCCTAGCCTTTATCATTGCTCTACTTGTTGTTGTTTTGGTGTTTTATTAAGTGTAGAAGTTAGTCCTTTAGCCTGCACTTGTTATATTTTGGTTTTGGTTCATGTTTGTGCACACTGCATCAGCAGGAAAACAAGATAAAAGGCCAAATTCTAGCTTAGAATTCAGCAGGTTATAATTAAAATTAGCTTTTAATTTTTATAGCATAACTAGTTTATAGGTCAATTTAGATAGAATAGGGCTTATTTTAGCTTAAAAATCTTATTTGAATATCTGTTTTTAGTCTGAAAGATTGTTATTTGCTTTTCATAAAACTTAAAAAACCAAAAAAATAGAGTAGTCTGCCTGCATGTCCTTTTTCAGTTAGCTTTTTCTCAGCCTTATTGATTTTCAAAATACCTTTCAAAAGCATTCTTAAGTAGTCTTTAGGTTAAGCTCTAAGTAGGTATAAGCTGTTTTGCTTAAAGTCCTTGTTAGTTAGCTTAATTTTAAGCTCAAAGTCTGCCTAGGGTCTGTTTGGTTTGTAGTTTTCCATTAAGAGCTTATTTAGATTTTCTAGCTTATAGCCTGTTCTTTGTGCTCATTTCTAGCTTAGTTTAGCTTATTAGATTAGTTATTAAGTAGCTTGTAGCTTATTTGGTCTGTTTTTAGCTTATCTTAGAATTTGTAGCTTATAAAGTTTTCTAAAAAACCAAAAATAAAGTTAAGTAGTGTCTGTCATGTTTTAAGCTGTTTTACAGCTTAACTAGGGCTTTTCAAAAATAATTTCTTTTAGTAAAAGTGCTTATTTTTAGCTTGTCTACAACTTTGTTTTTATAAGTTTTCAAAACAAAGAAGGGAAGATGGAAATCGGAGGTGAGCAAGGCTCGAACCCCCGACCTCAACATCCTCAACCTTTATAGAAACGCCTCACAACACACACTCACTACCAACGTGCCCTGGGGTCTTTTTCGTTATAGCTTCACAAGATTTATTATTTGTATACGTTTTGGCCTATTTAGTATAATAAGCTGTTTAAGCTTATTACACAGCTTATTCGAAAAGCTGTGTAACCAAGCTTATTTTTCTTAGATTCCTATTAGTTCAAGTTACTTTCTATAATTTTTTCAGAATTTTTATATTAAGTTTAGTATTTTTAAACATTTATTTTTATTAAAAACTTTAAAAATTCATAAAAAATAGAAAAATAATCAAAAAAATATAATTCTTTTTTAGGAAATTTTCTTTTATCATATAGTTTCTAGGAAAATTAGTTTTGTTTCCGTAGGGTTAAAATTGCAAAATTTCAATTTTTAAAGAACGGGATTCGTTCCCGTTCACGTTTTTCGTGTTTTTAAGCTCATTTCAATTCCGTTTTTGTTCTAGTTTTCTTTAAACTTACTTTTTAGTCAATTAGAGTCTATTAAAAGAGAAAAATTCATTTTAGGTTTAATTTTGGAAATTTAGGGTTTTTAACCGCCGTTTAGGGTTCCCGTTTTGCGTTTTTTAGTTAAAGTTTAATTTCCCGTTGTTAAAGTTAAGTTTAATTGTCCTTTAATTTGCTCACTTGTAGGATTTTAGAAAACAAATCTTCTTCGAACCAATTCAAATCATTGTCCAAACAACAAACGTGGTCTCAATTTCATAAATCGTTGGGGAAATACCGACCCGGGAATCATACTTCCCGGTTAATATACGTATTATATTATATATATATAATTGTGAGAATTTTCCTTTCTTTCTTTGTCCTCAAGGGTAGTTTGGTAATTTTCTATTATATTATATTTTATTATTACGTGTATAGATTAACTACAATCAGCTATTAATTTGCATGTATCAGATGAAAGAAATAAAAAATAGATTATGTACCTTAGTTATTGTCTTGCTTATAATTTTTGTAATGTCTCAAAGTACATCACATTCCATGACACGGTTATGTCCCCCATCCTGAGGTTCTTGGGTTGTGCAGTTGTGCAGTTGCTTTAAAGACTGCGTCTAAGACTCTAAGGTGAAGTTGCCCTGAAATAGTAGCTATTACGGAGTACAATGTTAGTCGAGCTTGTTGGTACTTCCTTTTGATATTGTTTTTAGTTGTAATATATGAATTATTACCCGTAGTTGGGGACTGGTTTTGGCCCATGCTCTCGGCACTGTGGTTCAGAAGAGTTTGTTGTTACTTTTATATTGCACGCGGAACATTTTCTGTAATATCACTGCTTTCTTGAACTGATTTCAATGAATGTTTGTGTTTTTATTTATGAATATAAGTCGGAAAGGATGTTATACCTGGTAGTGTTGCGGATTAACGTTGAGAAGTGATGCTATAGAGTATCGATTTCTGCTTTGTTCTTGTTCTTCGGTACTGCAGCGTTGCCTTTGTATTTGGAGTGTTGGTACCGGGTTGATGAACTCTTTATAGCTGTCATATTTTTTTTGCGATAAATAATGAATGAATACAAATGATAGACCATGGGTATGTGTACCTTATAATATAGGTGGAACATTTTTTACCTTCATGTTAAACAGGTATCGTAGCAGGTGCAGGTGGTATGATGGCCTCATCATGCATCTTTTAGCAGCAACAAACACCAACTCCCGCTGCACTCTCTTATTCGCCGCCTCAAAAAACTTGTACCGTTTATCGCCGGCTGCATAGCGCGCAGGAAACTGATTAAATCTTATCCGAGTACTAAGCAATGCTGCAGAATTTTTTAGGACAATGCATAAGTAATTAATGGCGAATAAGAACATATCGATTTACTGAAAATGTTTTAAATGAGTTGATCTATTTTAGGAATTCAATTGCAGACCTGTATTTTTTTTTGGGCTAAGCGACTAAAAGTTACATTTCAGGTTATGCAATATCTTTCAATAAACATTACCACATCACAACTACGGGAAACATGTCTGTGTTCCACAACGACGTCAAAACCCGTTGATGGAGAGGAAAATGAGCAAGCTGCGTGTGTGAAGTGGGAGAAAGGCAATGTTAGGTGCACGCCACAATGCATTTCTCTTACACCACAAACACTGAAAATCGTCAATCTATCATTGAAAAATGCTTGTAACAAAAAGCTATAAGAAAGTATTGACGGTCAAAGCTTGGCACTCAATAAATAAGACAATCCTAATTCTCAAACAACCCCTTAGATTCATCTATCATTTTCTATAAAACTTAATCCATTGTCTCCAATTTCAAACATTTTTTACTGTTATTTTAAAATTCATGAAACGCGTATGTCTCCATATTAGTCTTTTTGAAACCCCACGTTGTTATTTCATATAAGGGTGTTTGTTTCGGCTTATATAGACGACTTGTGGCTTATAGAGAAAAAAAGAAATAGGCGACCACCAAATTGATTAAAATACTAATTGTGTGTGATCTACATGTATATCTAAGCCGAAAACATTCTTGGCGCCTAACACTCTCAGCCTTGTCGAGGCATTTCGTAGTCCTCACAACCTAAGAATCCATTTTTTAGCCATGAATCAAAATACACAAAAATTAGAAGCAATCCCAAACATCCCCTTATACTAAAAAAATCCTTAAACTAATCCCTTTTGTTCTAGCAATTAAGCAACAAAACTACATCACTACACAACCCTTTAAATTTCATATTTTAGACATTCAATTTAACAATCCAAAAGTGAACCCTCGTTAAATTGCTAAAACAATTTACATAAACCTTCATCAACCCACATCATAGTAAACAATTTTAATAATAGAAAAGATATCAAAATTCAATAAAAAAAATAAAAAAATTACCAGTCCATTCGGTTGTGTCCTCCAACAACTAATCCACCATTTTCCCCTAATTTACAAAGAAAACGCTGAAAATATAAGAATAACCAAAAAAAACTCAAGATTGACAAATTTACATAAGTGATTTGATAGAGATAGAATTTATCGCGTGCAATTTTAAGCAACTGAAATTTGCCCCTTTCATAAATTTTGTTGAGGAAGGTGTGTATGTGTTTTTAGAGAGAGAGAGAGGTGGATGAGATTGAGTTGTGGAGGAAGAAGAAAAGAGGGGCACGGAAAGAGAAACACGTAGAAGAAAAAGGGCATGTGGAAGGGTGATATACCGCTTTGATTAAAAAAATAAAAACACGGGCCGGACCCGGGTCAGACGATGGGTTTTCCGGCGAGTTCCGGCCGGTTAACCCGTGGTTGGCATTAAATGTTTGTGACCCGTGATCCTGGCTTTTAATACATAGTATTAATGTCACTAAAAAGTTATATTTAATGACATTTTTTAGATCATTTGTCACTAAATGCATATTTTCTTGCAGTGATTGGTTAAAATTATATATATTTATTTTGTAAAGTTGGAAGTCTGCTTAGGAATCTCTTTGAATCAACTCGAATTTAGTAGTTAAAAAAAAAACTCGATTTTATAAGATTGGAGAGATTTGTTTATGGTGCAAAAGGAGTACGAAATGTAATGGAGGGATCTTTTCATACTTCTCACAAGTCAACTGGCGGCAAGTTTGCCGTCGGCAAAACTAAAGGGGTGTTAGTTGATTTTATGCATTATATGAGGGGTCTTTTCATAAACTTTTGCTTTTGGGCTAAGGGACAAATTTATGTTTAGTCTTTTTTCCAAATACTTGCTATTTAAACATATCTGCAAGACTAGAGAACTACCCCAATCATGTTAACTTGACCAATTTACATAATAAATGGTTAAATGAAATACCATAAGGTAATTGGTGGAAAATTTCAAAGATATTTGTTACAGTTGAAATAGACATCTTATTTAAACTAAGAAATCGTTTAACGAGTGTCTTGAGAGCATTAATTAAACTAAATTTACTAAACTCAGACTTTCTATTTATATTCCAAATTTCATTTAATACACGTTAATTAAACGTATAAGTTATAATAACTAAATGTGATTTTTAATTAAATAAGCCTAAAGTTTTATTTTATTGTCACGTTAAACCTTGCCCCTGAGGATGTTTGTTAAGCAAACCCTTAAACTAAATTTGGTTGTAAATTAATCATAAAAAAATGCTAAAACACGTCTTAAAAGTTAAAATGTATGGTTAATCACTTCATAATTACATTCTTCATGTACAATTTCCCTTTATGCTACAAAGCATAGCTTATTTTTAATAGCCGTAATTAACCTTAAGTACTAATTCGTATGCTAATAATGGATATTCGATGGAATTTGAAAAGTAATGGAAAGTTAACTAAAATGTACATTTGTTGAAGCTAACACGTACAAAACCTATTCGCAAATATCGTTTTGACTATAAAATAATCACTAATACATGGATTAATGTAAAGACCAGATGTAATAACACTTTTCTTTACGCGATACAAACCCTCCTTCACGTGTTATTGTTATTACAATCAAACCAAACATGCACCGTGTTGTCAGCCCAGTTTTTTTCGTTGGTTTGTCATCCCCACCATCAAATGAAATTCACACTTTCGTGCACGCGTGCACTCTTAGGTATGTTTGTGTTTAAATAAGGTATCTTTATATGGTTATCGAATGGAAGAAAAGCCAACGTGAACAATACTAGTTATCTTATATGTGAAATCATTAGAACGTATACACTTATATCTACTTAAATCAAGATGATTTATAGTTTTGGTTGGAATACAATTTTTTACATCAATAAATAGATCATCCAATCACTTAATTTGTACACCCTACTAGATTTAGTAATTAATTAGAAGAGTTGAGGGGTCATAATAAGCTGTCCTTGTTACTCACACCAATAAAAATATAGGTGCTCCAACAAACTTGCATGATTACATTGTGTCTTTAAGCAATTAATAATACTTATAAAAATCTAAACAAAATGTTATAAAAACCAACAAGTTTAAGCCTTATCCATCCCTCAACCCACTTTGTTAATAAAAAGGGCCATCACAATAATCCCTAGTGCTTTGTACTTTAAAGACAAGACAACTCATATCTCCCACTTTCTCTCTTATTTCCTAACACACACACATACAATCATACATACTTACTTTTTATATCTCTCACTAGATTAATGTAAAGTGAACCTCATTGTTTGTTAATGGGCAACAAATTACTTAACACAACAAGTTATGAAACAGTTGTGCAGTTGCTAGCTCTTGCAGTTGCAATTTTAGCACCATTTATGGCCTTCAACTTCATGGATTTAGAGCTTTTTAGTGTCTCGAAATCCATGTTTACAACTTTATGGTCATCATCAATCAACCCATGGTTATGTCCTCCCTATGTCTATATTCTCATCAACTTTATTATCGTCTTCATTGCTGCATTATCTTTTATCCATTCCAACACAATCATATATGATCATTCCACAAATGACCATGACCAAACCCTAAATGCTCCCTTCATTGACTCTTCACTCATTTCACAAACTCTTGATCAAGTGCATGAGCCTTTGGTAGATGACGATTTCAAGTGTCATGACTTAGAGTTTCATAAATTTGAAGACACTTTTAAGAACCAGGACGATTATCTAAAGCCTCATAAATCGAAAAGCATGTCTAAAGAGCGGCATAATAAGTTGGGGGACATGTTAAAATTAGACGGGGACGAGGACAATCGTCATCCAAAGGTTAAAAAACTCGAAGAGGTAGTGCATGAAGATAAAAGGGAACTCAGGAAGTCGAGGACGTTTCATGAAGGTGGATCAAGCTGGTCCAGAGGGCGAAAGGAAAGGTATGTGAGGATACTGAGTCAACAAGAGCTGGATCAACGAGTCGAGGCGTTTATCAACAAGTTTAAAAAGACATGATCGAACGTACACTGAAGAATCATCATCAGATAAAGTTTTAGAGTTTGGTCGTGTTTTTTTACCGAATTTCTGATCTTTATTGATTGCTAAACTGTTGTTTTTTCTACCTACTAGTGACTTTTATA
>BQNB010108334.1:0-21856 GCA_026074375.1 Tanacetum coccineum
AATTTGAGAAAACTTGTAAAAAGAGAATTGCACCAACAAGGCTCACTGAAGGGGAAAGGGGTTTTGAACAAACCAAGGAATGTTATCTCACCGAGGTCATTCCATTTTTCAAAACACTTAAAGAAAATTTTAAGGGTATTCAAAAGGCTGTAACTAAAGAAATTAAAGAAATGAAAGACATTTTTGAAGAGTTGGATGCTGAGGTTGATCAAAATGTTGTAAATAGGAAGCATGATGAGATTGAGCAGAAAAATCTGCTCATTGCAAATGACAATTTAATTGTTGATTGCTTGTCCAAAGAAGTGTTTTATATTGCAAAGAATTCTGAGCTTAATGTATCTAGATTTACTGAAATGCATGATGCCCACACTATTGTTCAAGCACGTTGTCTGGAACTTGAAGCAGAGCTTTCTAAATTACGTGATAAGGTTCAAAAAGATAATCATAATGAATTAGTAAAACATTTTTCCAATCTTGAGGTAAATCACTTAAATCTGCAGTTAAAATATCAAAACCTTAAAGAAAGTTTTTGAAACAACACATCTCCACCTGCTCGAGATGCTCCAGATTTTGACTCAGTCTTTATAATTGAAAAAATGAAAGCTTCCATTCAAGGAAAAGACAACGCCATCAAAAAATTAAGAATGCAAATCTCTTAATTGAATGAGACCCGTAGTGAAGCAGATCGTACACTTGATTTCAGGGCCTTAGCTTTTCAAATTACATAATTAACTAAAAAAGTCACTGTTCTTCAAAAACAAAATAAGTTATTTAGGGTAGATAATGAAAAAGTTAAGCAGCATTACAATGAATTGTACGATTCTATTAAGATCACGCGTGCTAAGCATATAGAACAGACAACTGCCCTGATAACTGAAAATGAGAATCTAAAGGTCCAAATACAAAATACAATGAAATGTGTCGCTAAGGATTCTGTAACACCAAAAGTTCTTGCACTAGGTAGGTATGCTATAGATGTTGAACCAATCCCCCCTTACAATAGGAACAATAGGGAAGTTCATCTAGATTATCTCAAACATCTTAAGGAAAGTGTAGAAACCCTTCGCAAGATAGTAGAGGAAGCTAAGGTTGAAAGACCATTAGATAGATCACTTGCATCTGCTTGCCTTTACACCAAACACTCTTAGGAACTATTAGAATATGTGATTGGCACTTGTCCAAAAGACTTCGATCAACAAGATAAAAAGCATGTTGCTACCCCTTTAACTAGGAAAAAGTAAGTTACTTTTGCGGACCAATGTGAAACGTCAAATAATAACACACACAAACATGTAGAGAAACTAAACCTTCAGCAGACTAATGTCCCTGTGCCCCCTTCTACAGGGGTGAACAGTTGCACTGATTCTAGTAGATCACAGCCTAAGAGAAATACCAAGAAAAATAGGATCTCGCCGGCTAAAAGTGTCAACAAGAAGAAAGTAGAAGAACACCCTAGAACCAATAAGTCTAGCTTAAGAACCACGAATCGTGTTGATTCTAGAATTAGCTCTAAGCGTACTGTAATTAATTTGAATTCTCATTCTGTTTGCCAAACATGTAACAAATGTTTAATATCTGCAAATCATGATGTGTGTGTGGTTGATTATTTGCACTCTGTGAATGCATCCCCCTCTATTAATAATGTTGTGTGCAAAGCTAAGCAAGTTTGGAAACCTAAGCAAGTCAAGCAAGTCTGGAAACCATCAGGCAAAATACTTACCAATGTAGGTTATCGATGGATGCCCAAGGGAAGGACATTCACTTTAGGAGAATAGTGCCCTTTAACTAGGCTTACTAAATCCAAAGTAGTGCCTGCTAAGCAAATAGAAAATAATAGTACTAGTAAAACTGTGATAACTAGGAAATTAAGTCACACATCTCAAAAACCATTAACTAGGTACCAACATAAAAACCAACCGTACTAGGCAGTTCCCGATAGCATATCCATTCCACTTGAGAATCAGGCATTTGCTTATGCTAACCAACTAGACCCTAACCAAAATTGTGGATCCAGTTGTCTAAACTCTCCATCTTTATCTGTTTTCAAATGCAGGTCGTACAGATCGTTCTTTCGTATTTGGATTCAGGCTGCTCAAAACATATGATGGGGGATCGCTCACGGCTCAGGAATTTCATGAAAAAGTTCATTGGGACAGTTAGATTCGGGAATGACCACTCTGGTGCTATCATAGGTTATGGAGATTACGTGATTAGTGATAGTGTGATCTCTAGGGTATACTATGTGGAAGGACTAGGACATAATCTGTCTTTTGTCAGACAATTTTGCGATTCTGATCTGGAAGTTGCATTCAGGAAGCATTCATGTTATGTTCGATATACGGATGGTGTTGAATTAATTAAAGGTTCTCATGCTTCTAATTTGTACACTATCTTGGGTGAAGACATGATGAAGTCCTCCCTAATCTGTTTGTTGTCCAAAGCCTCCAAGAATAAATCATGGTTATGGCATCGTTGCTTAAACCACTTGAACTTCGGTACCATCAATGACCTTGTAAGAAAGGATTTAGTAAGAGGTTTACCTAGATTGAAATTTGAGAAAGATCATCTCTGCTTCGCGTGTCAACTCGGAAAGAGCAAAAAGCATACCCACTCACCCAAAACTGAAAACACTAACTTGGAAGTTCTAAATACCCTTCATATGGTTTTATGTGGACCGACGCGAGTGCAAACAATTAATGGGAAGAAATACATCTTAGTCATCGTTGATGATTATTCTAGGTTTACTTGGGTTATGTTTTTGAGATCGAAAGATAAAACCCCAGAGTTCGTCATCAAATTCTTAAAGCAAATGCAAGTCGGTCTCAACAAAACTGTCAGATACATCCGTACCGATAATGGCACAGAATTTGTCAATAAAGATTTGACTGAATATTATAAACGTGTCGGCATTTTTCACTAAAAAATGGTTCCAAGGACTCCACAGCAGAACGGCGTTGTCAAAAGACGAAACCGTACTCTTGTTGAGGCTGCTCGGACAATGCTGATATTTTCCAAGGCCCTGATGTTTCTATGGGCAGCAGCTATTGCTATTGCTTGTTACACCCAAAATCGATCCCTTATCTACACTCGTCATAACAAAACCCCATATGAGCTGGTGCATGATAAGAAGCCTGATCTTACCTTTTTCTGAGTCTTTGGTGCTCTTTGTTACCCTATGACAGTGAAGATCTTGGAAAATTACAACCAATAGCTGATATTGGAATTTTCGTTGGTTATGCACCAAGCAGGAAGGGTTATAGAATCTACAATAAGAGAACCCGACAAATCATGGAAACTACACGTTCAATTCGATGAGCTGTTTGAGCCTATGGCTCTTGTGCAACTCAGTACAGGACCTGCACCTACTTTTTTGACGCCTGGACAGATAAGTTCAGGGCTCGTACCCAATTCAGTTCTTGCAGAACCTTATGTACCCCCCACAAATAAAGAAATGGAGATTTTATTCCAACTAATGTTTGATGAATACCTGGAAGCTCCTCGTGTTGAAAGACCGCTTTCTCCTGCTCTAACAGTTCTAGTTCCAGTCAATTCAGCCAATTCACCTTCATCTACTACCATTGATCAAGATGCACCTTCTCCAAGTCATTCACCATCATCTTCGGCATTACAATCTCTAAGTCTACAACAAGGCGATGTAGCTGAATCTACTATCATGGAAGACTATCTGCATGCTCCTGTTAACAATGATCACTTCGTAAATGTGTTTGCTCTGGAACCTAGTTCTGAAGAATCATCATCCGCAGATGTTAGTTTAGCAGAATCAACTTATGTCACTCAAACACATCATCATCTCGGCAAATAGAGCAAGGATCACCCGCTTGATAACGTAATTGGCAATCCCTCTTGACCGGTATCCACCAGAAAACAACTTGCAACCGATGCCTTGTGGTGCTTGTATAACTCTGTACTATCAAAAGTCAAACCGAAAAACTTCAAATCTGCCATAACTGATGATTGCTGGTTTCAAGCCATGCAAGATGAGATTCACGAATTAGATCAACTTTAAGTATGAGAATTAGTACCTTAACCAGACTGTGTCATGATTATTGCTCTCAACTGGATTTACAAGGCTAGGTTGGTGGCCAAAGGATATCAACTTTAAGTATGGGAATTAGATCAACTTTAACTTGATGAGTACGGTGATGTTCTAAAAAACAAGGCTAGGTTGGTGGTCAAAGGATATCGACAAGAGGAGGGAATTGATTTTGAGGAATCCTTTGCACCAGTTGCACGCATCGAGGCTATAAGAATCTTCATCACCAATGCCGCCAGTAAAAACATGACAATCTATCAAATGGATGTCAAGACAACATTCCTTAATGGCGAGTTAAAGGAAGAAGTATATGTTAGTCAATATGTTAGTCACACAAGAGGGTTTGTTGATCCCGGACCATCCAACACATGTTTATCATCTGAAGAAGGCTCTATATGGTTTAAAGCAGGCTCCTCGGGCGTGGTATGACACCTTGTCACGGTTTCTTCTGGACAACAAGTTTTTCAAGGGTGTAGTTGACCCGGCATTATTCATTCTGAAAACAGGCAAACATATTCTTCTCGTTCAAATATATGTTGATGATATCATATTTACCTTGACCGATCCTAAAGCCTGTGACATATTTTCCAATGAGATAAGTTCTAAATTCCAAATGTCAATGATGGGACAAATGTCTTTTTTCCTAGGATTACAAGTTTCTCAAAGTCCCAGATGCATTTTATTAATCAATCAAAATTTGCTCTAGAAATATTAAAGAAATTTGGGATGGATTCGTGTGACCCTGTTGATACACCCATGGTGGATCGACTTAAACTGGATGAGGACCCCTTAGGGATTCCAGTTAACCAGACTCAATTTTGTAGTATGGTCGGCTCCCTAATGTACCTCACTGCCAATAGACCTGACCTTGTATTCGCTGTATGCATGTATGCTCGGTATCAGGCATTGCCTACCAAAAAGCACCTTGAAGCACTTAAACGGGTCTTTCGGTATCTCAAAGGAACCATTAACTGGGGACTTTGGTATCCGAAAGACACCGCTATGGCGCTAACGGTCTATGCAGATGCAGACCATGCAGGTTGTCAAGACACACGAAGAAGTATGTTAGGAAGTGCTCAGTTCCTTGGAGATAAATTAGTTAGCTGGTCATCAAAGAAACAGAAGAGTACTGCGATTTCAATCACAAAGGCTGAATACATTGCCATGTCTGGATGTTGTGCTCAGATACTTTGGATGAGGTCACAACTTACATACTACGACTTTGCCTTCAATAAAATTCCCATGTATTGTGATAATCACAGTGCCATTGCTCTCTGCTGCAATAATGTCCAGTACTCCCGGTCCAAGCACATTGACATACGTTATCACTTCATTCAAAAGCAAGTTAAGTAAGGCGTGGTTGAATTGTACTTCGTGATGACATATTATCAGCTTGCGGACATATTCACCAAGGCATTACCAAGAGAGCGGTTCGAATTTATACTCTCGCGGCTTGGTATGAAAAGTATGACTCCAAAAACCCTTAAACGTCTTCAGGAAGGAGAAGAGGAGTAAATGATGGTCTTCCTATATCCTATGTATATTTGTATATAATTAAACACAAAAATAAAATACAAAAGTATAAAACCTATAAAAGCCATGAAAATAAAAAAAATAGAAAATACCAAAAATATTTTTCTAAGACATGTCTTCTGTAAATCGTTAACATTTACAGACCTAGAAATGTCATTCAATAATAACACAGGCCTTTAAATAAAGTTCGAGTGGAAGTTTAAACTGTTTTAAAACATGTCTCAATGGCTTGTAGTTATTTCTGACTACAACTCGCTTTTCAATTTTAGGAAAGCTTGTCGCCAAAAAGACAGTTGTTCCTAGCAACGGGTAATTAATTTTTTTCCCCAGGCACGGATTACTTAATATCTGTGCATCCAAGGATTAATGTACGTTTCAGTGCATTCTTTCTTAACCGGAAGAGAAGTCTTCTTTTTATAACCAAATAATTTTCTTCTTAATTAATTCTTCAAAAATTATTTGTGTTAATCGATGGGAAAATGTTGTTTGAAAATCATTCAGACTTGGATTTTTTTATGAAATTTGACACTCAATCAACGACTACTGCTCTTTCAATAGAAAACGGGTCATTGATTGAGGGGGAGAGTGTTTTTCATATTTATGACATCTAACGGGCTTAATTAATCATCATAAACTTAATTGGAAAAGGTTTTGGTATTTAACGGGGTTATAATTTGCAAGTGAGTTAAATTAACTCAAAAGGCTAAAATTTGTCTTTTGATAGCAAAGTATTCGGGACTTTTTGCATTTGCTAATTTTTCCTAGTTAGAAAATAATAAGGATCATTCTTGCCATTCTTGAAACTTGCTTTAACCTTTAAAATACTCTAAACCTAAAATGAAAGGACCTAGAAACCAAGGACCTAAACTGCCAATTATGAAAGTTAGGGTATAATAGGGGCGTCGCGGTTTGACTCTTGGTCAAAGTTTTTCAAAATCTGGTCAAAATCCAAAACTTTTCTCTCTCCACGTAAATCGCTTCGACGATCGCCTTTTGATTCTCTCGATTTCTATGTTGTTTCTTGCTAAGGTAACACTAGTTTTGTGATCTTTATCATCTAGTTTCCTTGCTAAGGTAACAATTAAATAGTGTTCAGCATCCTTTGGTATATCTGCAAATTAAAGGAATCGTCTTCAAACTCATTAAATCGAATAGAATCTCTAGTTTTAGTCCTAGGATAATCGAAAATTTAAAATGTTGTTTGGAAATGATATTGATTAGTGGGTTTAGGTGTGGTTAGGATTCGTGATCATGGATTTATGCTCTTCTATGTATAGATTAAACATCTGAGCACTCTATGTATGATTTTGCACTCGTTCTTGATCGAAATGCTATAGAGTGTCTAGATTAGTGATTTTATGGCTGGGAAATGTTGTTTAGGAATAGATGATACTAGTTTGATGTTCAAGATTGATCACTAATCTCTTAACGGCCAAATATGATGTTTTTCATGTGAATGTTGACTTTTGAAAGTCAACTGTCATTGTTTGTTGTTTTTGAAGTGTTTGTGATGCTATGAATATGCTTAGGAATGTATTGGAACCCATATATGCATGTCTTATAGTGCGTAAAATGGTATGAGAATGTGTTTGCATTTTATGTCACTGATAGCGTTTTGATAAAATGTTCTAGATAGCGGTTTGATTTGTAGATGCTTGATAGCGGTTTGCATTAATATGCCTGATAACGGTTTGATGATAAATGATTATTTTACTATGAACAAGCAAACCGCTACGAGGTAGCGGTTTGATGAAGATTATTTTTATTATTAAAATAATCTAAACCGCTATTTCAAAATTTTCATATCTGGTAGCGGTTTGATTAAATGTGAATATTATATTCATAGTTGTTTAGTCATAGAGGTTTGATTAAATGTGAATATAATATTCGTAGCTGTTTGGTCATAGCGGTTTGATTAAAATGAATAAAATATTCGTAGTTGTTTGGTCATGGCAGTTTGATTAAAATGAATAAAATATTCGTAGTTATTTGATCATAGCGGTTTGATTAAAAAATAAATATTATATTCGTAGCTATTTGGTCGTGGCGGTTTGATCATTCCGCTACATATCGGTTTAAACATCTCGCTACACAGCGGTTTGATTAACTTAACTTACAATGGTTTGGTGCAAAGTGGGTAGCGGTTTGGGCCTAAATCTTTAAGTTTTTGCCCATTAGTCCCAATACCCTCTCAAGGCCCAATCCAAAGGCACAATTACCTCGTTAACACCCATCCGGGACTTGTTAACTTGTTTGTGTTCATCAGATATCCTTGACCAACGTCGACTTAAGCTCATCATAATCAAGCGAAGCATGTCAATGTTCTCATCTAACATCAAGATATATGCCATGTCTACCTGTCTTTGTTGATATCCTTGTGTAGACAAAATGGTTGATGAGAATGTTCCCGCTCCTGCTCCCACAAGATCTGATGATCAAATACTTCCAGTTGCTGCATGGGTGCCCATTGGAAAGAGCAACTATGTTTTGGATCTACAAAATAAGCAAAAGAAACCAATCTTTCAAATCTTTATGGATATTCTACAAAACACTAATTTCTTCAGGGTATTCACTGCTTCTGCCTCGGTTCCAGCTATCTACATTTAACAATTCTAGAACACAATTACATATGAGGCAAAGGCTGGAACTTACAGTTTTGAGCTGGATGAAACCCAATTCGTGTTGGATGCTAATCTTCTGAGGGAAGCTTTAGAGATTACGCCCATTGATCCAACTCACCAGTTTGTGTCACCTCTGTCAGGTGAATAAACTGGGGTATACAAAGGTTATTCACTTTGTGTCAAGAATGGCGGTGAATAACTTGTCTCAGCCTTGGAGAGCGATACTATCTATGATCAATCAATGTCTCATCGGCAAGACTTCAAGGCATGATAGGCCCAGATATCCAGTTCTTCAGATGCTTTGGGGAATTATTACAAGCTCTAATGTTGATTATGCTGAACTCATGTGGGAGGAATTTGTATAAGCTATTCAGACCTTTCTCACTGATAAGGCAAACCTGGGCAGCCCTACTAAGAAGGGCAGGAAGGACAAGGCTCACGTCATTCCTTATTGTCGGTTCACAAAGCTCATTATCTGTCTTTTGGGAAGAACTAATAATATTCATCAAAGATCAACATCTCTATTTCATCTTACTGAAGATGATCTCAGACTTGGTAATCTCAAATTCGTTCCTAAAGGAGAAGATGATAAAGTATTTGGAATACCGATTCCCAATGAGCTGATCTCGAACAATATCAGGAATCCATCGTACTACAATGCTTATTTATAAATGGTCGCAAAGCATGATCGGAAAGTTGCTGCCAAAAAGGAAGGAAAGAAGAAGCTTGCAAGTGCCAAGCAAACCAAGCCAAAGCCAACTATCGAGAAGTCAGGTAAATCAGCACCTGCACCAAAGCCGAAGGTAACCAAGGAAAAACTTTCTAAGGCCGCTACTGCTAAGCCACCCAAGCCAAAGCCTGCCAAATAAATGTCAACCAAGGCTACACCACTACAAAAAGTCGGCAAGGGTAAAATTGCAAAAGTTCGTACCATGAAGAGTTCTCTCCAGTTGGTTGATGAACCTTATGAAGAACTAGCTCACTCTGAACCTGAACCTGAACCTGAACATCAAGGTGAAGGTGAAGAATTTGATATGGAACGTTCTATTTAGATAAGTCTGGAGTCATTTCAGGCACAAGGTCATGCTTATGTTGGAGGTGTGGCAATTCAAGAACCTGTTGCAGAGGCCATTCGACCACTCCCTGTAGTAGAAGGCAAGGGAAAAGCCATTGTCATTGAAGAAAAAGCTACCCAATCTCTGCTAGCCCTACACACACCAAAGAGGAGAAGCACCATGGACCAGTTCATATTCCAAAGGCAGACTCCAGCTACTGAAGATGCATCAACTGGACCCTTTGCACAACCACAAGATGACACATCCGCTAATATTATCCGTGACTCTCCTTATACAACAGATGCTGAAACATGTGTTGGATCTGATAAGACAAGCAATGGAGGTGATATTGAGATATTGCAAATTACTGAAGAACTAGGAGAAGATGTGGAAAAGCAGGTGGACCTAAAGGAAAAGACCGTTGAACTTGATCAAGACCAGGCTAGATCAGACCCTAGTGAAACTCATGAGTCTCGACCTCCACCAGTGCAGGTACTCATAGATGAAGACCAGGCTAGACCAAACCCTGGAATAAGCCGTGTGGCTCTTGCTGGACTAGACCTTGAGCCCACGCACGATGAATTTATGGCTACGTTGTACCGTAAGGTTCAAGAGAGTTTGAAGTTTCCGGCAGATGAACATGTCATCCTAGCGGATCCTCTAAGCTCAACCGGGACTCTCTCATCAATAAATAACCTGGAGGATGCATATGCTATTGGGGATCAGTTCATTAATGATAAATCCACTGATGATGAACCGGGTAAACTCAATGTAGAATCAGAAGTGGTCTCCATGGTTACTGTTCCAATCTATCAAGCATCTTCCCTAGTCCCTCCACTCTTCACGCCAGTAATTGATCTCTTACCTCCTAAACCTGCATCATCTACCACTCAAACACTAATCTTTATAGCAACAACAACGAAAACAACAATACCCCTCCCACCTCATGCACAATAACAAAGCACAGATGAATCAGAGTTAGCTGAATGTGTCGCAACTCTTGAAAAGAAACTCTCTGATTTAGAGCAGACTAACAAGAATCTCGATAACATAACTCAGAATCTTGGATCTAGGGTCTACACTTTGGAGCTTAGGGATCTGCCTCATAAGATTGATGAAGCTGTCCGTGAAAATGTCAAAGAGGTTGTCCAAATAGTTCTACAAGCTCCCTTTCGAGATCATTTTAGAGACTTGCCCGAAGAAGATATGAAAGAAATGCTTCACCAAAGGATGTTCGAGAGTGGTACATACAAATCACTTCATGAACATATCGCTCTCTATGAGGCACTAGAGGCATCTATGGCACGAGCACAGAGCGATGCTGTGATAATTAAGATCCTCCTCCTCCTCCACCTGATTCAGATTTCAGTAAGAGGCGACGACATGACACTGGCGCTTCTGGCTCATCATAGCCTCTAGCTCCTCAGTCATCAGCATGGAAAAAGTCTGACACTTGATATGCTCCTTCAAGCTCTTCCAAGTAACAATCTGGCCCTCATGATGAGCAACCAGTCGAAGACATACCAATCCCAAATTCCGCCAATATATCTGATTCAGAAGACACTGGTTCTGCACATCTTCCACATGTCAATCCTAGGCCAGAATGTTTAAAGCCAATTCCAGAGGACGACAGACCAGCTACTCCAGAACCTACCTGGGTCATTCCTACATCCCACGTTCCTGATGCTGAGAACAACTGGGCCAATGCTTTAGCTACCACATATTAAGCTCCGGCAGAGAACTCTTTACTTGAAAAGACTAGGGATATGCGGACGTTTATGAACTGGTATTGCCAAAAGATGGGAATGGTCGAGCTTACTCAAGCAGATCTTGAAGGTCAAGCTTATGAAGTCGTTAAAGCTTTCTACCCAGACGTTGTTCATCTTCAGTTCCAGGTGGAAGAGTGTCACAAGATGCTTACAGATCAGATTGACTGGACTAATCCAGAAGGTGATCAAGTCAGGATTGACATTAATAGACCTCTGCCTCTTAGTGGTCCACCAGGTCATGTCACTATTTAAACTCATTTCTTTTTCAATAAAGACTTGGATTATTTGCGATATGGTAGTAAGGGATGTGGACAAGCTTTGTCAATTTCCAAGATGAAGGCTGCTCGTTATCATGACTTTGGACTTAAACTACTCGTACCTGAGCATATGTGGATCAATGACGTCTGCACCTATGACATAAGTGCCTCTTATGGTATCTCTCATTGGTGGTTTAATCGTCAAAAATTCTACATTGACCAACACACAGCTGAATCAAGCCGCAAGGTAGTCAGAACTCACATGTATATACTCAGTGTTGTTAGGATAAAAGCATACTCTCGCTATGGGTCCGGCTACCTAAAAGAGATCATACTGCGCAGAGCTGATCATCAAGAATACACAATTGCCAAAAAGGACTTCAAAAACTTGTATCCCAATGACTTTGAAGACCTGAATCTGCTGCTTCTTCAAGGTCATCTAAATCATCTTCCTGGTTAAGACATACGTATGCTCTCTACTACTGTTAAACTATGGATACGAAACTTAGTGATTCGACAGCGGGTTGAAGACTTCCAACTCGGCATTGAGATCTACCAAAAACAGCTGAATCTCACTAATCCTGGATGGGATGCAATAGGCTTCGAGTTCAAGCATGATTATACAATCATTGATTCACCTTGTGTAGCTGTGTTCCCTGTTAGTAACAATGAACGAAAGATCATGCGGTTCAATAAGATTTACAAGTTCAGTGATGGTACGCTGACAAATATTATGGAAGCACTGGATTACAGAGTTAAGGAGTACAAGGTTAATCGGCTCAATTTGGGTATGAACACACGGTTTTTGACAGATAAGGATGTGGAAAGGAGCAAGGAATTCATACATGCCATTGAACGGAGACTCAAGAACAGAAGGATCTTTCGGAATTTGGAATGCTTTGTTGGTGGACGGGTTCGTGATATTGACTACAGACTTCTTCAGAGAATGGAATGATCTCTTCATTCCATTTATCAGGTCAATATCATTTGCATATATATATATTGTATCCTGTACATTATAAAGTAGTGTTGTACTTAGTGTTATGTGTTAGTGTATGAATTTTTCATGAAATTTTTATTAAATTTAAAATATTTCAAACCTCTCATACCTGACACTAACAGAATCCCTCATAGATTAAGGGGGAGCATTAATATGTTCCCCATTCGGCTTGTGATTAATCAGCACATTTTCTCCCAGTTTTTCCAACATATTCGAATCCATTGGTATCCAAAATCTCAAAGGATTTGACACTTTTGATAAGGGAAGAAAATGTGATTTAAATATAAAATCTGATAAAAAATGCGATTTTGTGGACTCATGTGTATACTCCTCCCTCCTTGTGCTAAACAGTTTCAATTAATCAATGCATATGTTGAGGGGGAGCGTTTATGAAAATTCAAAAACAATCGAGGTACTTAAAGCTTTGATATTTATATCACAAGTACCTGATTGAGTTTTTCAATTGGTTTATGGAAAGGAGAACTGTACCAAAAAGACCGACCATGTATTTAATTTTATCGGAGTTATAAGGTTGGTAAGGTTAGGTATTAGTTCCCATGATCCAGCCAGAACTGGAGGGATCTACCCAGGGACAATCTACTAGTTAGTGTAGAAGTCCTTAGGTATGACATAAAAAATGTGTAAAAGTGAGAATAAGGGAATAGTGCCGACTGAGATGGAGCTAGTACTAGAACAGACCCAACAAGGTACTAGTCATGAAGTCTCGGTAAGCACTGATGGGGTTGAAGAATGAAAAAGAAATGTAATGATAAATGGTGTAAAGAAAGAAGCCCTCCATACACTTAGGCAGAAACCGGGTCAATACATCTGCTGTCAAAATCACAAAGATGATTGCTGACATTGAAGACTAACATCATTGACCCAGTGATGCAATGCACAACCCTCCCTAGCCACTCAGAATCTCTTAAAAGATTTTTGTTTTATTTCTCACGGAGACTAAACACATTATCTATTGACTCTCTCACTCCAAGTTAGTTGATATTGAAAAGGCGGCAGTCCGCTCCAGCCTCTGATCACTAAAACCAAAACGCACAATTGAGTCTAGAGCCAAGACATCATCAATTAATCTCATTAAGACACTATTCCATTTTACTTGTTCCTCACACAATGTGGAAACAACGACTATCATAAGAGTCCTATGCATTATCCTTGTGATACTGCCAGAACATCCGAGTGATACTTAAGTATTCACAATGAAGATGGAAATCCTGCTTGAGCCAACATAAAACAAGCTCATGGTAGGTGACTCATGAGATCCTTAATAGATCAAACTTGTGTCAACTGGAAAGAAACAATGGTGTGATTCTACAAGAATCAAACTTGTACCAGTATATGATCTGACCGTTAATGAACTTTGATAAAAGCTTAAAAACTATCGACGTGTTACAAAAACACTTTTGCTAAGTAACACGTCAATTGATTTTCAAACCAACTTTTCTCTTTATTTCTAACTGTTTTATTACAGGTTCATATAAAGATGGAGATGGTATCATCCTGTTCCGGCAAAGACAAGTTCATTACCGCATGCTCATACTTCACCAATACATTCAAAGAAATCATGAAAGCTCAAGTATATGGTTTAAAACTTCCGCAACTCTGATATCAAAGTCCTCTTGAAGTGGCCAAGTATTAAAGTTAAAGAACTTCAAGAACAAAGTATTCAAGTCTTTCAAGATCAAGAAATGTATGAGCATGTCGGTCCGCAAGACACAAGATCACAAGACGGCAAAAAACCACAAGGTGATGATCAGAGATTAGATTTAGCTGATGATCTCAAAGAAGCTCAAGATCACATATCACATTCAATCACAAGCCACATGACAAAATCACTACCTCAGAGTACAAGATACCACATGAAGAATCAAAGTCTACGAGCTGAACACAGGATCAATTAGAAGATTGCTAAGCTTAAGTTTGTAGTTTCTGGGGTGACCTCCTTTAGGGGGAGATTGTTAGATATTATAAAAAGACTCGGTCACCCCGTGTAATGTATCATTTATCGTAGCTTGTAGTTTAACGTTTAATGTCTAATGTTCGGTAATGGGCCGGGCTATAAAGCCCAACATGTAAGCCTATACCATAGCCTAAGGGCTGATTTTATATGCTACTATATAAGCTTCTTCCATGCCTTGGAAGAGGTGGTTAGTCATTTCATTTTATACAAGTCACTTTCTCTCACTAGAAAGTTTTCTCTCCTACTTTCTCTCTCTAAAGATTCGGCTAACCCTAGTTATTCCATTGTGTTATGATTTACAATATCCTACAGGTTTTGGTTCTACCATCAAATTGGTTTCCTTTGACAAGAGTCAAGTGGTTACCTTTAATAGCAAATTCGTTTGCGGTTTCAGGAATAGTGATTGCGGAACTGGGAGTCAGAGAGACAACACGGTCGGCAGCCCACATGGGTTCATCATCCATTGGATCGTAATTTCGAAGAATATCAAGAAAGTGACGGAAGTAATTGATGTTAAGAATTAGCGGGTAGACAATTCTTGGGTGTTGTGTAGGATTATTTCTTTGATCGTATGGAACTCTTTTGTTTTGTCGACGAAGTCTTCGATTCAGAGTAAGTTCAGGTTCAGGTAAAGGTTCAACAAGTTCAGAGTTGGAAGCACGTGTATGCATCCAAGAGAGAAATTATTTGGGTCAGTTTGCCAGAAAACTGTACGGCGATTTTTGAAAAAGAGGGGGAGTTAAAATAATTTTCCAGAGCTGACTACAGAACAACTTAAAAATTCCTGGCAACGGCGCAAAATCATTTGAGGTTGTTTCAATAGCTTTAAAACTTTTATTAAATGACTAACATACAATTTATTATAGGGTAAAAGTATAACCTACGTATGCAGTATAATCTTTTTTGGTAAGACCAGGTCGTTCCACAGGGATTTGAGTAGTGTTCAAATAATCAGAAAGAAAATAGATTTTAACAATTTTAAAAGTAACTTTTGTTTTACCAGTGATAATAAAGATGACTACTCAGATAGTTGAAAATAATTTATAAGTGTTGGAAATGATTAGACCTCGGAGGTGGAACCTTAATTTATAAAAAGGATTTCTCGTCATAAAACATTTTCACAAATTAATTTAATTAACTTAAGACTTATATTTAGTTAACTAGACCAAATGTGTCACTTAAATAATCCAGTCACTAGTATATCAAAGCTTATTTGTTTATCAATTTAAGGGTAAAGTTGGATTTCTCGACACAAAACGATAAAGACCTTAGACAAAATCTTTAAAAACCACTAGATCATAACGGGTCTCTTGAACCATATACCGATTTGATTATATATTTAAGTGATAAGCAAAGGATGGAACGATAAGATATATTGGAATGCAACATAAGCTGGAGCTTAAAAGAGATCATGATCATACAAACACTTATGCATTATTAATAAAATCACCGAGTAGTCATGAGCGATTTAGCTTCAAGGCTAAAGTCGGTCATAACATAACTTGCTTTCATAACAAAACTTCATTCTCGTTGCTTATACTAGCCCCCACACACCCCCAACACACACACTATGATATTCTTCCTGTTTCTTGGTTCTTTGATTTAACTTCTCCAAAATGTTATGTTGTTTATTCTGGACGATAGGGTTTTGTATGGATGACAGAATGGATGTTTATGTAAGAGAGTTTTCTGTTTTGTGATGATTTATGAAAAGAGAGATTTTGAGGCTTATTTGAGACTGGAGTATTCGGTGTGTGTGAAAGTGCGGCGTACAAAAGATTGTGCGACGCACTTTGGTATTAAAGCATAAGTATTAAATGTTTATTTGTGTAAGTGTGGCGCACAAGCAGAATTTGTGCGGTCGTAACTTAGGGTTGTAAAATGAGTAGCATAAAAGTCTTAATAAATTTCTTCACATCCAAATGGGAAGTGTGCATACACAAAAAGAATGTGCGGCGTATTGTGGAAGTTTTGCAAATAATTTGACTGTCTTTGACTTGAAGGTAAGTGTGGCGCACAAATGGTAAGTGCGGCGCACATTTGGCACTTTGAGCTTGATTGTTGATCTTCTCTTGAATGATGTGGTCTTTAACGTGTAAGTATTTGATTTTGATGTATCTAACCTCGGGATGTCTTCAAGTGAACCTGCAAGCAATTTTGAGCTATTAAGTATCGAAAGTTCACAAGAAATGATAAAATATATATAAATAACACCATAGAAAACATGTATAAATTAGGCGTTATCAATGTTTGACTGATTCGAGTATCATTCTACCATGCTCTTTGTTTTCCGTGTATAGTTCCATTCTACTTTGCCATGAGTCATAGAGGTCTTTGTCTAACATTGGTGGACGATTGTCACCACCAGAGAGTATCATGAATTCAGCAAGAGTAGTCATTGTAACTTAGGTTTGTGAAAAGATTACTTGTTGATCGGACAGTGATAAGAAGTAATTGTGATAAAGTGAGTTGATTTTAAGTGTTTTATGTTTTGAGAATACACGGGATTTTACAATTCCCAATTAAACCAGGAAAATAACGTTTCACGGGATTTTACAAATCAAAGAAATAAACCTTATAATTCACCAATGCAAAGTGATTAATTCACTTTGGTAAAGTAGATTAAATCTCCTTTGAAATGTGATTAAATCTCCTTAAGGACTAATGATTAAATCGCCTCAAAGAAAATGATTAAATCGCCTTCTAAAAGAAATGATTAAATCGCCTTCTAGCAAAATGATTAAACCGCCTACAGAAATGATGATTAAATCGCCTCAAGAAGAATGATTAAATCGCCTTCAGAAATGATGATTAAATCACCTTGAGAATAATGATTTAATTGCCTTCAGAAATGATGATTAAATCGCCTTGAGAATAATGATTAATCCGCCTTCAGAAAGAAGATTAAATCGCCTTCAGAAAGAGGATTAAATCACCTTGATAATACTGATTAAATCGCCTTCAAAGACAGCTGATTAAATCACCTTGGTACTTACGAACCTCAACTTTTCAAAAACACAAAAAGACCCACTTTTGTACGTTTTTACTTAAAATTTCTTATACAACTAGTAATACTAAGCCTATAAGAACCTTAAAAATGCAAACTTTATGGTTTTTAAGACAAAAAGTTTGAAATCAAGATTTGTACCTTATACAACTTTCGAACCCAAAAAAACAAGTATGAAGTTTTCTTGGATCAAAGCTTGTACACCTTGTATAACTAAGATACTAGATAATTTATACCTAAGTATAATATCTTTTAGTGGACAAAAGAGCTTCGAACCAAATAAGAAATGAAGAACGATTAGAAATCAAAGAAAAACGCACATAAAAACAAACTTATCACACAATGGCTCTTGATACCAATTGTAGAATCTTATTAATCCTTAAACACACACAACTATGAAGAAAATCTAGAGAGAGAAAGAGAGTGGAAGGTTGCTTCCTAGAGAGAGAAAGTGAAAGAGAATAACATTAGATTATATGAGAAAAATGAATTAACCAACACCCTTTCCATGTGTGGTATAACACCTCGTGTTTTAGGATCATTTAACAACACCAACGGAGGCGTACAAACAACGGGAGGAGGAGGAAAAAAGAAGAAGAGATTTAAGTTATAATAATAAATTATTCCCCCCCAATTTTTTTCTCCATATATCTTACTGTTAATTCTGGTTACACTTTCTCCTCTCCCTAGGAAAAGAAAAACCTTCCCACATCCTCTTTACTCCTCTAGAATTTTCTTCAATAGTTATTGTGTGGTGTGGGGTTGTTTAAGGATTAAATAAGGATTCCTAAACAATTGGGGGGGTAATCAAAAGAAGCCCATTTGTGTGGATAAGTTTTGTTTTTTAATGTGCCCGTTTTTTTTATTATCCCTTTGATTGAATAAATCGTTTCGTTTTTCTTTCTCCATTTCCTTACAGGTGGGTGGTAGGGGGGGAGGGTAGTTGGGGGTGGAGGGGGGTTGGATGTAGTGTTTTATTTTTTTTCGAAGCGCTCTTTTGTCCACTAAAAGATATTATACTTAGGTATAAATTATCTAGTATCTTAGTTATACAAGGTGTACAAGCTTTGATCCAAGAAAACTTCATACTTTTTTTTGGGTTCGAAAGTTGTATAAGGTACAAATCTTGATTTCAAACTTTTTGCCTTAAAAACCATAAAGTTTGCATTTTTAAGGTTCTTATAGGCTTAGTATTACTAGTTGTACAAGAAATTTTAAGTAAAAACATTCAAAAGTGGGTCTTTTTGTGTTTTTGAAAAGTTGAGGTTCGTAAGTACCAAGGCGATTTAATCAGCTGTCTTTGAAGGCGATTTAATCAGTATTATCAAGGCGATTTAATCCTCTTTCTGAAGGCGATTTAATCTTCTTTCTGAAGGCGATTTAATCATTATTCTCAAGGCGATTTAATCATCATTTCTGAAGGTAATTTAATCATTATTCTCAAGGTGATTTAATCATCATTTCTGAAGGCGATTTAATCATTCTTCTCGAGGCGATTTAATCATCATTTCTGAAGGCGGTTTAATCATTTTGCTAGAAGGTGATTTAATCATTTCTTTTAGAAGGTGATTTAATCATTTTCTTTGAGGCGATTTAATCATTAGTCCTTAAAGAGATTTAATCACATTTCAAAGGAGATTTAATCTACTTTACCAAAGTGAATTAATTACTTTGCATTGGTAAATTATAAGGTTTATTTCTTTGATTTGTAAAATCCCGTGAAACGTTATTTTCCTGGTTTAATTAAGAATTGTAAAATCCCGTGTATTCTCGAAACATAAAACACTTAAAATCAAGTCACTTTATCACAATTACTTCTTATCACTGTCCGATCAACAAGTAATCTTTTCACAAACCTAAGTTACAATGACTACTCTTGCTGAATTCATGATACTCTCCGGTGGTGACAATCGTCCACCAATGTTGGACAAAGACCTCTATGACTCATGGAAAAGTAGAATGGAACTATACACGGAAAACAAAGAGCATGGTAGAATGATACTCGAATCAGTCAAACATTGATAACGCCCAATTTATACATGTTTTCTATGGCGTTATTTATATATATTTTATCATTTCTTGTGAACTTTCGATACTTAATAGCTCAAAATTGCTTGCAGGTTCACTTGAAGACATCCCGAGGTTAGATACATCAAAATCAAATACTTACACGTTAAAGACCACATCATTCAAGAGAAGATCAACAATCAAGCTCAAAGTGCCAAATGTGCGCCGCACTTACCATTTGTGCGCCACACTTACCTTTAAGTCAAAGACAGTCAAATTCGCATTAACTCAACAAGTACGCCGCACAATCTTTTGTGTATGCCACACTTCCCATCTGATGTGAAGAATTTATTAAGACTTTAATGCTACTGCATTTACACCCTAAGTACGCCGCACATATTCTCTTGTGCGCCACACTTACTCAATAAACATTTAATACTTATGCATTTAATCACCAAGTGCGCCGCACAATCTTTTGTGTACGCCGCACTTTCACCCGAATCTCAGTCTATAAATAGAGCCTCAAAATCTCTCATTTTCATATCATCACAAAAACAAAAACCATCTCCAACACAAACCCTTTTCTCCAAGGATAAACACCATATCTTTTGGATATTCAAGATCAAAGAATCAAGAACGAGGAAGAATATCATACTAGTATAATTAAATTAATGAAGTTTGTTATCGAAGCAAGTTAAGATAAAGCAACACCTTAGCCTGAGAGGCTAAATCTCTCTTGACCACTTAGTGATGTTATGATGAATGAAATAAGCGTTTTTGTATGATCGAAGATCTCGTTAATCTGAAGCTTATGTTGCAATCCTATTAATCTTATCTGTCAGTTTTGCTTATTATTATGGTTATTGTCGATGACTACTCCTGTTATACGTGGGTGCACTTTCTTCACACAAAGGATGAGGCTCTAAACATGATCATGAAGTTCATTGCTCATGTTTAATTGAATTATAAAGTTCAAATCCAAAAGATTTGATCTGAAAATGGAACAAAATTCAAAAATGCAACACTGAAGGCTCATTATGAAAAGTTAGGTATTATGCAACAATTCTCCATTGCAAGAACGCCTCAACAAAAAGATGTTGTTGAACGACGAAACCGTACGCTTGTAGAGGCTGCCCGCATAATGGTCATCTTTTCCAAAGCACTAGAATTTCTTTAGGCTGAAGTAATTTCCACTGCTTGCTTTACACAAAACCGTTCTTTGATTCATACAAGTTATATGTTGGGATTAAAAGTCTTCTTGATGCTATTTGGACATACTACTGCTCTTATTGATGCTAATGCTGCTCAGTCAAAGTTAGTGCTGCAGGAGAATTTCAATGAAAATTATTCTAAGTATTTAAGACTGCTGGTGAAGTTACAGCTGCCAATACAAAGTTACTACTGCTAGAGGAAGTTACTACTGCTAGTGTAAAGTTACTACTGTTAGTGCATATTAGTACTGCTCAGAGACTTAGAAGAAAAACTGCTAAGTAGTTACTACTGCTAGTACAAAAGTTACTACTGCTAGTACAAAGTTAATGCTGCTAAAGGAGTTAATGCTGCTAGTGAAGAAGTTAGTACTACTGAGTTAGTTAGTACTACTTATGTGATTTATATGAGTTATTTGTGTAAAAGATATGTATAACTTATTTGTTTAAAAGATTTGATATTCTTAGGAAAGTATTGTAAGCCGTTTAGGACTCCTTGGTGTATAAAAGGAGGTCCTAAGGCATAGAGTTTAATATAGTTTTTCATAGAGTATCAAAAATGAGTCATTCATAGAATTATCATAGCTTCAAGGTGTAAGAACCCGAATTTAAGGTCATTATTTATTTCGACTTATATATTTATTTTCTAAATTATAGAAAATTTTCTATTTTGTTCTTTTGTCGATTTTGGAGAAAATCGTAGGATTTGAATAAAAAGTGCTATGCGTTAAAATTTAACCGTTTTTGAGCAACGAGAAATCAATGACTTCGTATTTTGGCCTCGAATGCCAATTATATTTTATTTTATATAAAATTTTATTTTTAAAAGTTTACATGTGCAACCGAGTTAAATTTTGCGTTTTAGGAAAAAGTGTCAGACTAGGAAAGGTTTTTGGGCTCGAGAATTACAAGTATCGTTAGTTAGGAAGAAGTGGGCCGAAACCCACTCCTCCCTCTTGCTTTAGACCGGCCATAAGCCCAACACCACACCCTTATGATTATTTTGTCTAACTAGCCCATTAACTAATCCTAAATAAAGCCCAACTAAAAACCCACTCTTCCCCCTTTTTATTTATAAACACACGACACACACACAATAGAAACTCAGAGAAAAAAAAACCAACAGTAATCTCCCTCTCTTCTTCTTTTGTTCGACAGCCCCAAGAGAAAAACCACCCAAAACCACCAATTGATCTTCAAAACCCCATTAAATCTACTCCTTTTTATCTTAAATCAACACTATTATAAACCCTAATCATTCCCCAATGATAAAAACAACCATGCATTGATTTGTGAAAATATTAATTTTGAAGATCTTAAAGATTTTTAGGGCTTTAATTGATTGAAGGCTTCAAGAAGTACAAGGGATG
>BQNB010108335.1:0-22973 GCA_026074375.1 Tanacetum coccineum
ACCTCGCTTCAAGTGTTCAACACCCTACTTACCACGAAACTACTACCGATCGGGTACACTGCCCGTTAAAGTGTTGTTTTGGTTTAGTCGGAAAAATATAAATGTAAAACTTGAATCAATAAAATATACATCACACAACGACACATCAAGTTTTTGGCGCCGCTATGACAACTGTGATTTGAGCAGGTTAGTTTATACCTTTAGAAATGGCGAAGTGTCCATTTTGTATGTTTCTTGCGTGCTATGTGTTCTATATGTATGTTGAAGTGGGTTACTTATGTGCATGATGTCATTTTAGAGGTAAATGATTATCTTATTTTGTGTGCATATGAGTTTGGTGTTAAGTATTCCATTTGTTCACGTGTGGTGATAATGGAAATGAAAGACGTGTAGCATGTATTGCTACGTCAATTCTTAATTTTTAAAAGTTAAGCATTTATAAGAAGTGTAAGTTATTAGAAAGGAAGCATGTGAGTGAAATATAGAAGTTTGTAGCAAACTTTCTAAAAATAGAAAGTGGTTTGGTGAAATGAAAGTTATATTTAGAAAGTTTAGTAAGTAGCGTTTAAGTAAAGAGGTTTAATCAAACTAGCTTAGATTTTTATAAAAACTTAAGGTAATATAAGTAATAATGTAATTATTAAATTTAAAAAAATATAGGTATTAGGGCCGATCGGCCTTGGGTAAAAAAATAGACTTTATTTATCTAAAACAATTTGTGTTGGGCTAGGACTAGTTTAGGCCTTAAGTTAAAAGCCCTAAACCCAAATTTTAGTCCATTATCCCACCCTAAGCCCTTAAAAACGACATAATGCAGCCCCCAAAACCCTTTGTGTCGATTTCCCATCCCTAGGAACATGAAACCAAAAATCTTGATCAAGAGCTAGCCAAGAATTGATGTTAGGACCTAGTAATCAAGGTAAGTGTGTTAAATCCTAGTTAATTAATGTATTCATGTAACCCTAATTATGATGGATCTAGGGTTTTAATTAAAATACAGAATTTTTATGATATATTATGATTGTAGTATGCTTAGGATTGAATTAGATGCGTATGCATGCTTGTGGTTTGGTTAGATTTGTGTTAAAACTGGATTTAGGGTTGAGCAGAGTTTTGGGTCATGTTCAACGACTGTTATATAGATGATAAAAACGTGTATTGATATGTTTCTTTAGCCTATAAATAAGCCAAAAGAGTCTACTTTCCAAAAAATCTGGCCTTGAAAGTTTTTAAGGTCGGGAAGTCATTCAAATATTGCTTGCAATAAAAGTTGTCAGATCAGTAAATACGGGTCAGATTTAGGTCATGTTTGTGAGGGTAAAACCTATACTTAAAAATGGAATTAGGCTTATCCCTTCTACAGTAGTTAAGTTCCATATTTCTATGGATAATCCTGTGAAAATTAGCCTCTAAAAGCATGTCTAAGTATGGTAGTTAGAGTGATACATTTTGGTGTGCAATCAGATCCGAATTAGGACAGTTTTGAAGTTTGATTTTATTTGAGGTAGTTATACATGTAAGTAATTCTTGGGAATCACAAGGTAGTTAATATACTCATAAATGAACATGGGTGATTTTTGGTATAATTTATGAAGGTCATTAAGTAAGGGTTGGGCATGGTGTCGGGGTGACCCATGATGGTTAACTAAACTCTTAGACATCCATCATATGTGTGTTACATGGACTAGACACCAAATCTCGACATAATGAATACAAACTATATAAAATCATGCCTATATTGCCCAGTGATGTTGTTTAACCCGTAACATCCCAGTATCTCCGAAATGATATACGTTTGTTTACAGTGATAAGCTGTCACCCGTACGGGGAGGTCAATCCCAAATAGGATCTATTCTAAACATTCGCGCTCACATTCCAGTAATTGGACTGTTCTGATTCTGGGCATAGTAGGTTATACGATAATTTAGGCAAAACGTAATCATGATAAAATGTACACTTGAGTCCAATTTGCTAAAACATGCAGTAAGTTTCTCACCCCAAAAACTTGTAATTTAATAATTGTAACCATGGGGCTTTGAACTCACACTTGAGTGAGTAACATGATAACAAAAATATCCCCAACTAAAAATACGTCACGCTAACGCTTAGAATGAAACCTAGTTAATATAGGACGAATCAGAATATCAAGTATGTTGTCTAAACAACACTTTATTAAAAAAAAACCCTATATAGTTATCATCGTACTATCGTTCAGGAGGCTTCATAAATTTAATGAGGTCATGACTTGACGGAAACGAGGAGTGTTTGGAAACCTTTAATCGTTTTAATCCAACAACTAGTAAAAGATACGCCATCCGAAGAAGCTAATTAAATGGAAATTCCCTAGTTTACTATTGCACTATGATAATAATAACTATATATATATATATTAGCTTAGTATAACATCTTATTTATTTAAGTTCAAAATCTCATTATAAAGTATTTAAAAACGTTTTTAATAATTTCGCATTTTAGTTAAATATGATTAGAACTTTGTCGTTTTAAGCCCGTTTCTCGGTTTCTTTCGACCATGCTATTCGTATTAAAACGACATGGTGATTCATAAAATCACATTTTCAGGTTTTTGAGATTCTGTGATGAATAAGTTTTTTATAGTTCATTATCATGCTATATAATCGGTTTTATACTTTTAATTAAGGTATAACCCCGTTTTTTCTTGACCGTATTCTTAATTCGTTATAGCTCCGTTTTTAGCGATTATCTTAGAACACGTTCTAGTAAATTGAAAGTTTTATCATATTATTGATTTGTTTATAAAGTATAGTTTCTGTGGTGGAATAGTACTTTTTATAAAAAATTGTTTTATAAAAGTATTATTATCGTCACAACTTGTAAATAGCATATCTTTCTTCGTTATTTAATCGGTGTTTTTCGAGTTCTTTCATGACACCCTGCGTTCTTTTTTGGTTTTGGTGGACATGTAGTAAGTATTTTTTATAATAATCATAATAAAAATCTATATGTAAATTTCGAATTTTAAACAGCCCCTAAGATATTCTTTCCAAAAATGTGTTTAAAACTTGTTTTTAGGACTTTTTAGAAACCCTAATTTGCACTTAAACATGTTTATACTTAACCAAAATGTTAAAACACTTATACATTCCTTTTAACATAATATTATCATCCCACCCTATGACATGTAAATAAGTGTACAAAAACAATCGATCATAAGCTAAAAATAATTTTACATAATCAAAAAGTACCCCTAAATGGTGTGTAGCTAATATAACATATGAACACATAAAATCTTAGTTATGAAATGATTAAGCCTTATATATAACCTTGTGTGGATGAGTAAATATGAGAATAACAATCACAACCCTTGTGATTAACAACCTTGGCTTGAAAATATAAGGTGAAAACACTAATTTTCCAGGTAAAACCCATTTCTTCCCTTTTCTTTGATTACGTGCTTGCAAAATGGTGTGAACCAAAACTCTTGAAAACACCTTTAGAATACCTTAGATATGATGGTGTGTATCTTGTATAATGATGAAAATCAAGCTGATGGATTGTGTTTTGATTATTGGTTTTGAGACGTGGGTTTGGTGATGATGATGAACAAAGGATGGGATTTTTTGATTTCTTTGATAAGGAATGTGTTATGACTTATTAGCTAACACATGAATGGGTATTTATACTACTAGGGAAGATATTTTAGTGTCTAGTTGTGTGGCAAGGTGGCAAAGGCTTTCCTGAAGAAGCATTTGGATGGAATGAGAAAGGTTGAAGCTTATCTTGGATGAGGAAAAGCTGTCATAGATGAGTCATGGTTCAAGGTGATGCTAGATATTTTTTACAAAGCTTTCGTAGTGACTCCTTCTAGCGATTATCCTAGTCATTATATACGAAATTATATGTATATGTATAAGCTTAGATATGTTATTGATCATTTATATAAGGTATACTTGCATTATATGAAGTATAATGTAGTATAGACTTGGAAAAATGTATAACTTGTACATTGTAAGTCATGATTTGAATTCCTTCATAATGAATATGTATAAAGTGATAAATACTTGAAGTTTTAGATAAAAGCTTTAAGTATTGGGTATATTTATTAGGTATTTATGAAGCGTAGATAAGAATAACGTGCTTCCGGGGAAGGCCTAACGTCACTTTATCGAGAAAACGTATATATTACACGTAATCAATAAAAATAAAATGTCTCAATATTATAATTTATACTAGAATATATCATATTCTATATTGCTTGCTTGTATACATGTATTTGTTTAATGCCAACCGTTTTCTTTGTAACCATGCATTCATTTTTTGTTTACGCGATTTGTTTTTGATTATAGATTATGATTTAAAAGCAAAACGAGTCTGGGGGTAAGGGTGTATTATGTGGGGTAATAAACCCTAAAAAATAATCAGTGGATTACATTATGTCATACCAATTGACACTAAAACATGAGGTGTTATTTGTCTTCCCCCGCTTAAATTGAGCCTTGTCCTCAAGGCTTATACACGGAACCTTGAGGAAGGTTTTATTGCTGTCTTGGTGAAGAGGTGTAGTATTTCTTCCTGAATTGATATTAACGTTTACCTTATAAACTCAAGACCCCGCCTATCCTAGGATTTCCATCAGAACATGCCAATGGGGGTGATGCGGCTTCGCTTAATTGTTTGACTTCACGATCCATGATTTCTACAGGCTCTTCCACAAAATGAAGCTTGTCATCCACTTGCAGTCCTTCCAACGAAACGACTAAAGGATCGTCCAAATAACATTTCTTCAAGTTAGAAACATGAAACGTATTGTGGACCTGCTCAATAAATCTCTTGAGATGCTCAAGATGGTAACCATCGGCTAAATACCTTTTTCAACTATCTTTAGTAAGGTCCGACTTTTCATGGGGGTTTAACTTCCCCCGGGTTTGCAAAAAAAAATTCGACCCCTTTACAAGGCAAAACCTTTAGCCATTAACTTTATCTCCAACTTGAAATTTCATCAGTTTACGCTTTAAATCAGCGTAGCTCTTTTGTTGATCGCGAGGGAGCGGTTTGAATCCTTTGTTTAATTTGGATGATCCTCTCCGTTGTTTCTTGAACTAATTCTAGACCAGTGAGTTGAACTTGTCCAACCTCGGCCCAACACACGGGTGAATGACACTTTCGACCATAAAGTGCTTCAAACGGTGCAGCACTTTATGATAGAATGATAACTGTTATTGTATGCTATGAAAACTGACTAATGGAAAATGTTTAAACCCAACACATTTCCAAAGTCGTTTAGAATGAAAGTAGGCATATCTGAGAGTTTGGGGGTTTCTCCGCTTTGTCGTCGGTTGCAGAGATGTTATTCAGTACTCATATCCAAACTTTGTACCCCAAAGCCTTCTGAAGTGACCTCCAGAAATTTGATGCGAAACGCAGGGTCCTATGTTCTATCAGATAATTGAAATAGGTATTCCATGATTAGTGACTACCTCCTTTAGGACATTCTTGCACAGTTGTTTATCAATAGGTCGTTTCCCTCATTGTACATAAAAATGGTTTTTAGACTTTGTTAAGTCGTCAACGATCACCTAATTGTGTCAAATCCTTGTGATGAAATTAGGAGCTTCTTGACAAAAATCCATCGTGATGTTGTCCCCACTTCATTGAGGTTTCTACGGGTTCACTACAAACCCGTGGTGATCTGAATGTTCAGGCCTTGACCTTTTGCACTGGGTCAAACACTTTGCTAAACATAGGTGGCGATGTTTGTTAGCTTTCATATTGGGCCAACAATTTAGTTTCTTATATCCTGGTAACATCTTGTCTGACCCCCTAACTCTACACTATAAAAACCCCGGATGGAATGAGTATTTAGATTTGTGGGACTCGTGCATGATCATCTGTCCTTAAGTAGACTTTAACTTGGTAACCAACTCTGCCATTTAAGCAAATTAGTTCCTTTCCATAGTTTCGGTTCCAACTTTTCCGTTACTTAGTTTCTCGGATCTTTGAAATCTCTCAACCAATATTACATACAACATCCTCTCTTCTTGATGTTTTCCAGATTTCGCTGCTTCTGGTCTGAGCTCTCAAGATTATGTTTAGGAGATTCAAGCCATATAGTTATCAGTAAGGCAAAATCCGAACCCTTAGTGGTTCTCGTTCTTTCCTGATCAGAGTATCAGCAAAAACATTCGCCTCCTAGGTGATAAGAATTTCGCAATCGTTATATCCACTTAGCAACTCTATATAGCGACGTTCTTTGCCATATTTAATTCATTCTGTCAAGATATGTTGTAAAATTTGTGATTCAGTGAACACGTTGCACTTGGTTCCGTACAGATAGTGCCTCTAAATTTTTAGAGCTGAACACTACTGCCCCTAAGTTCTAAATCATGGCTCTTAGACAATTTCTTTTTCATGAATTGTTAACTGGAATGATGTGATTGCATAAGGTAATCACCTTTTTCTTAGTGCTAACACAGTGCCCAACCCTTATTTGAAGCATTCGCAGTTTTAATGCGTGAAATCTTCGCTTCCCTCAGGTTAAGGCCATGGATTGGTGCACTACACAGCTTCTGTTTCAACAGTCTTGGAAAAGCTTGCTTCTTGTTTATCGCACAATCAAACTTGACACCTTTCTTGTGGTTAGTTTTGGTCATTGTCTTGGGGATCTTTGAAAACACTTCGATGAATTCTTCTATAATAGCACGGGCAAAGGCCCAAAAATTGGGCGAATCTACGTTGGTGTTTTAGGAGACGCCCAAATCTTGATGATTCCAATCTTGGCTGAGGGTCAACGTGTGAAATACCTCGGACCAGTCAATCGTGAACGAGAATTGTCCCCTAGAGATCCAAATTCACACATTGGGAGAACTTGGCGTAACAATTCTTCCTTCTTTTAAGCAATTTCAAGATTGCCTAAGGTGTTCTTCATGTTTCCTTCTTACTTTTGGAGTAGATCAAAATGTAATCGATTGAAGACAATTAAAAAACTTTCAGATACGGTTTTACACACCCGGTTTCATAAGGTCCTATGAAGGCCGGCCCGGTGCATCTAGTCAAACCAAAAAGAAATAACTTGGATTTCATAGTGACCGTATCAAGTCCTAAAATGTAGTCTTGGAATGTCTTCTTCTTGGAACCTCCAATGGTGAACTTACCTCAGATCGATCTTTGAATAATACTCGACCCTTGCAGTCGTTCGAACGAAATAAATCGATCGACTCGGATCATTCTTTTCTTCGGAACGAACGTCGATCTCGAATTTCTTTCGGAAATCGATCCGCGAAAATCGGAATTCGAATAGGGTCCTCGATCATGGGATGTGGGTTAGCGGTTCTTCACTGTAAGTTTTGTTCAAAATCTACTGTAATCGTATTTATGCACATCCGGAGGAAGACACCATCTTTCTTTTTGAAAAATAGAACCAGAGCTCCCCAGGGTGAGGAACTTGGTTTATGAAGCCTTTGTCCGTCAAGTTCCTCCAGTTGCTCGTAGTTCTTTATTTTCGATACGGTGCTAATCATATGGTGCCGTGTGCTTCAGGTTGAGCAGCTCCCGGTACCAAATCGATTGAAATTCCACTTGGGATAGGGGGTAGTTATATACCCCGGCAAGGTCTCAGGAAAGCTTCAGGAAATTCTTGAACAACTGGCACATCTTCAAGTCATTTCTCTTTTGACTTGTCTTCGTCTTTGGTTGCGGTGATATTTGCTAAGAATACGTGACATCCCTTCATTAAATTACTCATGGCCTTAGCACACGAGATGATGTTTAATCGGGTCAAGTGTTTAATGCTGCTTCCGTCACTAACGAAACGTATTAAAATTTCGTTTATCAAAAAGGTATACGAACGATCTTTTCCGCATAGCTATAACGGCATGGTACTTTGCCAACCAATCTATTGCCACTTATCACTGTCAAAAACTACCTAGTTCTAGGGCATTAGGTCTATGTTGATAAGATGATTTAAAGGTTTATGTACAACCCGGATAAATATGTGTTTTAACCAACTATTCGCCAGTGGTAGTTCAACATTATAATCATGATCTAAAGCAGTCGGAGTGATAAGTGTGTGATAGTGTAGTGATAACAATTCGAGAGCTAAATGCAGTAGATACAAAACTCCTATCGGCAACCCGGTACTATATATTCCATATCAAATAAAATAGATTGCATATCGGTTATTTAGGAGAACGTACCGATGAGGACATTTGTTGTCCGGAGTTTGCCCCTGCATTGCACACGCATACACCTTTGCCCTAAGCCTTGGCATTTCCAGTCTGATTACCCTAGTTGATTTGTTGTTCTTAATTATGGGCATCTTCTTGAAAATGCCCTTGAGCACCACATTCAAAACAAGCCCTCTGATTAGCCCCAGTGTTAACATTTGGGGGACTCCTGCAGTCACGACCTAAATGACCAAATCGGTTGCACTTGCTGCATTTGGGAGCACAAGGACCCTCATGGTGATAGTTACATTTGGAACACAGAAGAGGTTTAGGGCCCTCGTTTTTAGGTTCCTATCACCATTTCCTATGGCTATCATAAGCTTCTTACAGTGTTTTTGTCTATTGTTTGGTTGTGATTCTGGTTGTCTGGCATAGTGTATTAAACTTTCTTTTGTTGGCAGCCTGACGTTTCAGCCAAGTGTTGATCTTTTTGTCATGAGTTCATTGGCGAACTCCAATGGCATTGCATAGTTTTTGGCTTAGTCGCCATCTCACTTACATGGGTCGTGTCGGTGCAAGCCACCGACATAATTTCTCAACCTGGGTCTATTCTTCTGGAAACATCGATGGACATTAGTGCCATAGTTCTTGATGAAACGTTGGCTATAGGCTACCAACATCGTTACCCTTTACCTTCAAATTTCACATTTCGTACCCAGTTTCTTAATTTTTCTTAATTTCGCCCCTTGGGCAGTATTTGTCTGTCATCATCTTTTTCAGTGTCCTCCATGGCATTGCATGGGCAGCTTCAGGAGTAGTGGTCTTAACATGGGAGTTCCACCATGTAAGAGCATTTCCTTGCAGGGTACACGTAGCAAATTTGACCTGGCATGCTACTGTACAGTTGCTTATGCTGTAAACAGACTCCATCTTTTCAAACCACTGAGTGAGTCCAACAACTCCCTCAGTGCCCTTGAAGTTCAAGGGTTGGCATTTTAGGAAGTCCGGGTAGGTGCATTCACGAGCAACTTGCACAGGCCTTCTGGCACCCGTTCCTGAAGTATGGCTATCATCGCCATTCCTGGTTGCATCACGTGCTGCCAGTGCAGCAGTAACGCCTTCGTTAATCATTGCCTGAATTTGGGCATTGGTGACAGATGTAGTGGTATGAGTGTCTGTGACTGGTGTTGGTGTTGCATCTGGGTTTAACCTCGTGGTCTTTCTCTTTGGTGCCATTTTCTTTAAATCACAAGAAAACATAATACCCGTTAGATTTCATAAAATCATAACTATGACATAACATATACACATTAAATAAAAACGAGATCACATCACACAGTGAAATGTACAACTGTTATTGAAATTAACCATGGTATAACCAAATCGACATTCATTTAATATAAATTCGATTTCATAGATAACGTAATCCGTCCATTTCATATATAACTTGGAAAAACATACATGTTCGGTTCAGACACAAGATGATTACTACACTTAGGTTACAAGACAAAAGAAACAACCTAAAGCCATACTAGCCGGGATATACCCGTAACACTTAGTATGCTGTACAAGATAGATAATACCTGAACAAAAGACCTATACTGGGTAGCTAAACAAAACAAAAAGATCTATACAGTCTGCTAGCTGGGAATAACCCATAATACTTAACAGGCTGCATAGCATAGCTACAACATAACCAAATCTAGGAACTGCTACCAGCCTCCCCTGGTGCATCAGGCTGTGCCGAACCTTTTGCGGGTCCATGCTGCCTCTGAAACTCGGTCATCTGAGTCTGTAGTCCTTTCAGCAACTGTAATGCCTTAGTCAACTGGACCTGCCTCTTGTGGTCTGATGCCCACAACTCTTTAATCACCCCCTGTCTCCTGTGATCTGCTGACTGTAACTCTGAAATCAATGCACTCTGCGCCACTACCGTAGTATGTAATGACATGACATCTGAACGTGCATAGTCGCTAGCATCCATAGATAGTCCCCAAGCCTCACGAGCCATCCTAGCCTCTCTCTCTACCATCACTGCTAAACGACTATGAATAGGCCTATCCCTATACAACAGGTTGACTCGGCCTCTCAGTTGAGACCGGTCATCTTGAGCATCCTCCATAATACCATACATGATGGTAGTCTCCTCTCCTTCTCACAAAGGAAGCCAAGATCGTAACCCTCTGATTGACCCCTCAGGGTGTGTCGGTGCAATCTCATCGATGGCTCCCTACCAATCATCCCATTATCCGTAATGCCAGAGTCTACCTCCCTAGACATCGGTATCATGAGCAACATCTACCATATCAACTATCCATACAGGTCTCTCCCTTGCTAGGGAATAAGGTCTACCTACTACGGCAGGGTCCGTCCTGCAACTAGCAACACCGCTGCTGAACTCGTCCCCGACCTCAATGACTAAGGGGAGTGAGAAGCAAAATGCACCCCATCTGCCGAAGGCGGATAAATCAACTCTCAAGGAATCTCCCAATATGATAGGCTAATTTGGTGTGTGCTGGTATCTTGGAAATTGGAGATAGATCGTGGGAGTACGCGGTTCAGGTGTGGTGAGGGAGGTTAAGGCAATAAGACACTCGATCCTCTAATTCCCTGTGGAGGAAGTGATATGAGATGGCTCATCCCTGGATAGATATCCATGCAGACAACCTGTGTACATGTGGGATAGAGTCCGGACCGGAGCAGGGTGCTCCTCCTCTAGTACCTCCTCAACTCTCTTGTTCCACGCCTCATCCATCATCATCATCATCATCCCCATCAGCAGGTAGTCATCTATCCTCCTCGGGATCCTCAACGTCCCTAGCTCTACTCACCTCCTCTAGATCAACTCAAGAACATCTCCCTGGTGAAATCAGTATGGGTGACGAAGCAACAAAAGGTAGTGGGCTGCTCTTCGCCGGGAGTGTCCTACATCCTCCTGAGGCAGTACTCAGTACATCGTTCATGGAACAAAGTATAATGTAGGGAGGTGAACTGCGCTCCCTCGGTGCCAGGTATGTAGTCTAGGAGATGGTGAATCTCGGGTAGTACCGGTAGTGGTTGTGTGGGAGTGGAGGCCAGTAAGTAGTCATAAGAGCGATGGTGGAACCTCGGGTCCAGGTATGTAGTCAGGCGATTGTGGAAACCTCATAAGAAGCCATATGTAAGCAATGGGCCTCCTCCTACATGGCATAAGATGGGGGGTCATCGACTCCCTGGGTGAACCAATGTCTGAATCGTCCTTAACTGAAGGATACCTGATGTGTATGTACTGTAGATTGCTTAAATCTGACATGATAAATATCTGAAAATCAAAATTAACTTATATAAGTATGTCTAATATAAGACGCTTATAGTAAATATACATTTATATTATAACATGTATATCAATCATGAATAATCAATCATTCATCATCTAGCCTAACGACTAATGCCAATTATTGTATGTTATGTCCGTGAAAACCCCTTTATATGAATGCAATGTTTGAAAATGGTTATAGTCCAGCAAAAACATTTGACCTGTTCTCTATAACCTTGGCATCTTTGATACCACTTCTGTAGCACCCCCAAATTGGGTCAGCAGCGGAATTAGTTGCCTAGCCCTTAGCCGATCTTGGCGCTATACATAAATCTCATGTGCCATTTTCAGGTGTGGAAAAATCTTAAAAACCTCCAGACCTTACTCCAAAGAGCATGAACAGCGAGAATTAGCGATCGTCGATCTCACGACCGAAATTGGTATTGCAAAGATGTTCAACGTTAAAGTTGGTGTATTCAGTTTCAGCTGACTTACATTTACGTAGGATTTTTGAACCAGACCCTCGAGTACCCTAAATCTCGGAAGGTGTTGTTTCTAAGACCAGTCCTGGAGTTTGATAGACGTGTACGAAGGTAGTGAGCTCATGCTTTAATTGATGTGTATGAAGGAGAGATTACGCTTAGAAATGATGATCAATCTTTAACCCTTAAATGTGGTGATACGCCTTCTATTTCGTACAACAATCTCGAATCGTTGAAGAAAGTTGATCTTATTGATGTTACGTGTGAAGAATACTCACAAGAAGTCTTAGATTTTTCCGACTCAGTTGCGTATGGCAATCCTTCTCCCGGATACGATCCGATTGTTTCAAATTCTTCTCCGACTCTCACTCCTTTCGGGGATAGTGATTTTCTACTTTTGGAAGAAGCTGATACTTTTCTTGCTATAGCCGATGATCCAACTTCACCGGAAGTTGATGAAGCTTATTATGACCCAGAGGGGGACATTCTCCTTCTCGAATCTCTTCTCAATAGTGATCCTTCGCCGTCACTAAATCAAGGAAATTACTTACCAGAAATCAAGAAAGAGCTTAAAGTTTGTAAATCTGCCGAATCTTCAATCGATGAACCTCCCGAGGTTGAACTTAAGGACTTACCACCTCATCTCGAATACGCATTTTTAGCAGATAACAACAAGTTGCCTGTTATAATTGCCAAAGATTTGAGCGATGATGAAAAGACCGCTCTCATAAAGGTTCTTAAATCCCGAAAGTAATCAATTGCTTGGAAGCTCTTTGACATTAAGGGTATAAACCCGGAATTTTGTTCTCATAAAATTCTAATGGAAGACGACTATGAACCAGCGGTCCAACATCAGAGAAGGGTTAATCCAAAGATCCATGATGTCATTAAAAAAGAGGTTGAAAAACTTCTTGACGCTGGATTGATCTACCCAATCTCGGATAGTCCTTGGGTGAGCCCAGTACACTGTGTACCAAAGAAAGGAGGAATGACCGTAGTAACCAATGATGAAAATGAATTAGTGCCGACAAGACTTGTCACGGGATGGAAAGTATGCATAGATTATCATAAGTTGAACGAAGCTACAAGAAAAGACCATTTCCCTTTGCCGTTCATGGATCAAATGCTTGAGAGACTCGCAGGAAATGAGTACTATTGTTTCCTCGACGGTTTCTCGGGTTATTTCCAAATTCCAATTGATCCAAATGACCAAGAAAAGACCACATTCACCTGCCCATACGGAACGTTTGCTTATCGCCGCATGCCTTTTGGTTTATGCAATGCACCAGGCACGTTTCAAAGGTGTATGATGGCAATCTTCCATGACATGATTGAAAAGACAATGGAAGTCTTCATGGATGATTTCTCGGTTTTTGGAAATTCTTTTTCTACGTGCCTCACCAATCTAGAAAAAATGCTTAAACGGTGTGAAGACACTAACTTAGCTCTAAATTGGGACCAACCTTTTGAAATCATGTGTGATGCAAGTGATTATGCAATAGGTGCGGTTCTAGGGCAAAGGATTGAGAAGCATTTTAGACCAATTCATTATGCAAGTAAGACAATGACCGAAGCAGGAAAAAAGCCATTTCATGGTGAAAGAAGGTATCGTACTCGGACATAAGATCTCGAAGAAAGGAATTGAAGTCGACAAAGCTAAGATCGATGTGATTTCTAAGCTACCTCACCCAACTACCGTTAAGGGGATTCGAAGTTTTCTCGGGCATGCTGGTTTTTACCGAAGATTCATCAAAGACTTTTCGAAAATCTCTCGACCCATGACCCATCTCTTAGAGAAAAACACTCCTTTCAACTTCTCGGAAGATTGCATTCTAGCCTTTCAAACATTGAAAAAGAAGTTAACCGAAGCTCCAATTCTCATTGCTCCAAATTGGGACCAACCTTTTGAAATCATGTGTGATGCAAGTGATTATGCAATAGGTGCGGTTCTAGGGCAAAGGATTGAGAAGCATTTTAGACCAATTCATTACGCAAGCAAAACAATGACCGAAGCAGAAACGAATTATACAACAACCGAAAAAGAGATGCTTGCGGTAGTTTACGCTTTTGAGAAGTTTCGATCTTATCTAATCATGAACAAGAGTATTGTTTACACGGACCACTCCGCATTGAAATACCTCTTCAACAAAAAAGACGCCAAAGCAAGATTGCTTAGATGGGTCTTACTTCTTCAGGAATTTGATTTCAAAGTAATCGATACCAAAGAAGCTGAAAACTATGCAACCGATCATCTCTCTCGTCTTGAAAACCCGTATGAGAATGATTTTGATCCTAAGGAGATTAATGAAACCTTTCCTCTTGAAACATTGAATTCGGTGATGTCTCATGATAATCAAAGTACCCTGTGGTTTGCCGATTTAGCAAATTACCACGCGGGGAATTTTCTCATCAAAGGAATGTCAACTCAACAAAAGAGAAAGTTTTTCAAGGATGTAAAGCATTACTTTTAGGATGATCCCTATCTCTTTCGTATATGTGCGGATCAAATCATCCGTAGGTGTGTATTCAGCCAAGAAGCTCTTGAAATCCTCAAAGCTTGTCATGAAGGACCCACCGGGGGCCATCATAGTGCTAATATCACCGCTCGGAAAGTATTTGATGCCGGTTTCTTTTGGCCTAAGATTTATAAGGATGCTTACGAATTGATCAAATCTTGTGATGCATGTCAAAGACAAGGCAAAATTTCACATTGTGATGAGATGCCTCAAAATGAAATCTAAGTTTGTGAAATTTTCGATGTATGGGGAATAGATTTTATGGGACCATTTTCGTCGTCTAGGGGTAACAAATATATTCTAGTAGCCGTCGATTATCTTTCCAAATGGGTTGAAGCCAAGGCGCTCCCTACCAACGATGCTAGAGTAGTTGTTAAAATTTTGAAATCCCTTTTCTCTCGATTCGGTGCACCGAGAGCTATCATAAGCGATCGTGGGACCCATTTCTGTAACGACAAATTTGATAAAGTTATGTCTAAATATGGTGTCACACATCGTCTTTTTATCGCTTACCACCCTCAAACTAGTGGTCAAGTCGAGGTGACGAATCGTGGACTTAAAAGAATCTTAGAAAGGACGGTAGGAGATAACCGTGCCTCATGGTCAGACAAGTTAGACGATGCATTGTGGGCATTTAGGACCACTTACAAGACTCCAATTGGATGCACACCTTAGAAGCTAGTTTATGGAAAATCGTGTCATTTACCAGTTGAGCTAGAACACAAGGCATATTGGGCTCTTAAGCATGCCAACTTCGATCTCAAAACCGCGGGTGATCATCGAAAGCTCCAACTTAACGAACTTAACGAGCTTCGAGATCAAGCTTATGAGAATTCATTAATCTACAAGGAGAAGACAAAGAAACTTTACGATTCCAAGATAAAGAACCGAATCTTCAATGTTGGTGATCAAGTCTTGCTTTTCAACTCCCGATTAAAGATTTTCTCCGGAAAGCTCAAGTCCCGATGGTCCGGTCCTTTCACTATTACCGAAGTTTTTCCTTATGGCACAGCCAAATTGTCTCATCCTGATGGTTCAAATTTCAAAGTCAACTGCCATCGTCTTAAGCATTACTCAGGGATCGAGTCGAGCTTGTGACTCGGTGACCAAAAACAAGCCGCTTCGTGGGAGTTCACCCCATGCTTATCCTTTTCTATTTTTCTTTCTATTTTTAATGTGTTGTGATGTGTTGTGGCTATCCTCTTCCGGTTTCTTGTTGTTTGTTGTTTGTTGTGATTTTTGCAGGATTAACCCAACAATTTCTAAAGACTCTCGTGTCCGGTGTTGTATCCCGTTTCACTCGAGCTTCTCTTCTTATCCTTTGTTGAAATAGTTTGGGGAGATCCGATATCCTTTAATCATTATCGATTTCCTTTATCTTTGCATAATTCATAAACGGCTTAGATTTTCGTAGAACCCGACTTTAAACATTGAGGACAATGTTTCGTTTTAGTTTGGGGAGGGAATCTATCGATTTGATGTTGCCTGCTTATTGTTTTGTTCTCACGTACCCGTTTTCCCACAAAAATAGCAAAAATTTTAAATTTTTAAGATCTTATTTGTAGGAAAAAAATAAAAAATATTAGTAGTTAAAAAAAATAAAAAAAATAATAATAAGTGTTAAAGACACGAATGTAGGTTTTCCGTTGGTAAGAATAAGAAGTAATTTTTGACTTGTGTGATTCGAACGTGTTTTTGTAGATTCTAGCTTTCTCCCTTAAACAAATGAAATGATGATAGTTTGTGCTCAGTCTCATGTAGACTTGTGTAAACTATGGTTAGACTTGAAATCATTAGTAATGAAAGACTTGTGCTAATTCTGTCAAGTAGTAGATTTTAAATATGCCGAGTTGGATTTTATATAGGCTAAGTATTTGCGAATTTCTTTATTAGAGATTTTAAATTGCAAAGAATAAGAGATGATAGTGTTGATTACGAGTTAGGATGCTAAACAAAGTTTATTTGGAAAACTTAAAGGCTTATAAGAATAACTTGTGGTTTTTCTTCCCCGAAGTTCTTAAAATGATTAATTATACGTGTTCTCTTTAATTTTTACAAATTAGAGTTTTACTCTTAAAAGTCTAATCAACATATTTAGAGAAAAAGCTTTATCAATGAAGTCAACATCATTTGTAAATAAGAATTTTAGTTCAAGTTTATACTTTGGTTTTCTAAAACGAAATTTTTCTATTTGCAAAAATAATGTATTGAATTAATATAATATAAAAAAAAAAATAATAATAAAAATAAAAATAAAAAACTTAATATAGTTGGTAAATAAAAAGGGTGCAAGTTATAAATCCTTAGTGTTAATAAGTAATATACAAACTCCATCGCAATAAAGTACATGGGCATTTGTCGGTTCGCTCCCGATGTGACATCGGAAAAACAGGATGGATGATGTTATATTTAGGGTTGGTATATAATAAGTACACGAGGCTTTGTCGGAGGCTGTGGCCGATGTGTCGTCGAAAGAAAAGTGATACCAGTTCCTTGCCTAATAATGTAAATATTAATAATAATGTTGCAAGTTAGAAAAATAAATAGTAAAAGTTTCCTTTTCTAAAACCAAGGTATTCTTTTGAACTAACGTTTGCAAAAGTCTACAAAGCTTTTTCATCGGAAGTTCATGCGTCTCGATTATTATTCTCCGGATGGGGTGTCCAAAATGCTCATTACACTTACCCATGGTTGACGGTGGGATGATAGAGAAGAAGTCATTCATGGGACAAGTGAACCAATGATGTCTTAGCTTTTTCAACGTTTTTCTTTAAGGAATCCAAAGTTTTCGTTTGTTTTAAGTTGTGATCTTACTAAGTGATTAACATATTTGTCCAAAAGGCCCATGTGTAAAGCTTGGTTGGATTTCAACTATCTAAATATGTGGATTTAATGGTTTAAATTAATTTGAACACACATACTTAAATATATGATTTATGTCGGGAAGAGAAATTCACAAGTTGTAATTATAAGTAGTCTTAGCATCTTAGCTCGTACTTAACGATGATCTTATTTTTAGGCTTAGTATGGGAAAAGTGAAAAATCGAGAATGATGAAGTTATCTTTTAAGACACTTTTCAAGTGCTTTTTGTTCCATGATCCTAAAAATTACCAATAAGGTAATGAAAACAATACATTATGTCAACACAAGAATAAGTTGTAGTTAGGAAGTTAATTATATCAAGAAAAATCATAAAAAGAGAAAAAGTTTTGAAAATAGGAAGTCGGGTGTTTTATAACTTGTGATCTCTTAGCTCTCTCAACAAAACTCTTTGCTACTTTTCAAAGGTTTAGTTTGGGGAAGTTTCGAGGTATTTGGTTATAAGGCATGTAATATTGCGTGAGGACACACAATCGTTTAGTTTGGGGAATTTTGATAAGTGTAAAATACACATATCCGTTTATACCTAAAATAGCCCAATTAAACTAAAAACATACTTAAAATGGCAAAAATATACTTGTTTTTGTGTTTTGTGTGTGCAGGTACGGATATATCAAAAATCACAAGAAAACCGTCAAAAACGGGCAAACACGGACACAAGAACGGAAGAGTGTACAAGAGCCAGGAATTCAAAGCCAAAGCCAGAAAAAGTCAAGCTTCAGTCAACTATGGGTCAACAAAGTCAACTCACTAGAAGACAAATCCCCAATGTTACCCAAACAACCCCTCAAGTTTCAAAAGTTACACAAATGGTCCCTAAGCCTAAATGGGCCATACCCGGATCCAAAGCCCAAATCCTAAAAGCCCACTACCCTTTTTATAACTCCAGGGACTAAATATGCCATTTATGAAAGATTAAATACACTTGATGTGTATTACATTTTCACTTAAGAAAGACAAGGACTAAAACTGCCATAATCCTAAACTCACCCCCGTTTACCTCTTTCAGTTAAAAAAGAAAAAAAAGGCGCGAAATATTGTTATTACTATTCATTATCTTCCTCCTTTTACCACTATCTCAAATCAAAGGGCAATTCGGAATTAAAGGGCGAGATAGTCAATTCAAGTGGTCAAGAACACCCTGGCAGAGTTAAAACGTCACTCAAGCACCCTATTGGCCAATTCCAACAAAGGAATGCCACGTGGACTCGAAGAAAGCACAAGGGTGTGTGGGTTTTACACTTCTAGCACTCACACAAGTAACACAAGCTGTCACATCAAAGGATTGCCAGCTTGGCAATCCGTTTGTGCACATACTTGATCCAAGGGCCAAGATCGATTCTCCAATGAGTGAAATAATGAAGGGCACGGATTATGAGAGCAAAGAAAGCCTAGAAGGTTCAGAGAAGAGCTATAAATAGCCATCACCTTCACACACATTCACTATCTAGGAGTAGCTTTTAAATTTAGCTTAATTTTTGTTTTTAGATTATGTAATTTCCTTTCAAGCTTTTTCCTTTCATGTAATGTAACTCGGCTTTCATTGATGAAATTCAGTTTTATTTTGTCATAAGCTCTCCTGTTTTCAACTCATAAGCTCTTATTTTCCTTTAATTGTTAAGCTAAAAGTTCATAAGCTCCTATAAAGCTCTTACTAGTCTATAAGCTAGTAATTGAGCTTAAACTTACCTTAATCATATTTTAATTCTTAAAATCAGCTTAAAACGTTATTACCTTTGCTTAAATGGATTTTGGCTTATGGAAGGGGAGTCAATTGTGGAAGGACTCCCATGGACTTATACTAGCTTATCCATTTGGATAAGCTAGAGCTGTTGAATAAGCTCTAAAGAGCATTTTAAGCCTTGTTTAGCTAGGCTCATTGTAAGTTTTCCTTTAATTTCCTTGTCATTTATAGCTTAATATTTACTCAAGTGCTTAAGTAGCTTCTTAGTTTTTGCTTATTTGCTTATTCTATCTGCTTAATTGTGCTTTTTGTTATCTCATTGTGCTTATTAGTTATTAATTTGCATCTGTTTTTAGCTTAATAGTTTTAAATCATTAGTTTCTCATTTCTGTCATAAAAATCATAAAAACCAAAAATATAGTAGCATAGTTTTAAATCTTAGAATCTAGTTAATTCAGTTGTTGATTTAAGTTTGTTAGGCTTGTTATAAGCTCATAAATGTCTGGTAATCAAGTTTCATTCAATAGATTTTAAATCTTAAGATAAATCAATTCTGTCAAAAAAATTAAGGAGTGTTTGGTATAGTGAATTTTGACCTTTAAAAGTCAAAGCTACTTTGAAATTTCTTATTGGTTAGTTAGATTAGCATATTTGATAAGATTTTAAATAAAATTGATAAGTTAGTTTGAGCTTATAATGATTTTGTGGCTTATTGAATCTGTCTCAGCACCAGGGGAATTTTCCTTGTGATTTCACTTGTGAAAATTTAAACCAAGCCATCTAAGGCTTGGTTCTTGCTTGATTAGAATTTAGAGTCACTCAAATAGAGTGACTAAGTGCAGGATTACCTCTTAAGGTATCTTGCCTTTGAGCTTGCCCTTTGCTATTTGCATCAGCAGTGGTAACACTAAGTTACCACTGCTGTCATTTCTAGGTTTCACTTAGCTAGAAAATTTAGGTTTTAGGTTTTAAAATTTAGATCACTTATAGATTAGATATAGCTTAATAGAGTTTAGGCCTTGATTTTCAGTTTTTAGCTTAATTACTTAGTCCATTTAGCTTTTAAAGTTCATTAAAAACTCAAAAAAGACCAAAAACAGTTGTAACTAATGTCTAGCTTTTATACTTAGATTTCTATCTTATAGAATTAGATTTTAAGCTTTAGATTAGTAGTATAATAGTGGTTGATTAAGTTTCCAAAAGCTCAGCTTATTTCATAGCTTATTAAGCCTTTTAGTTTAACTTGATTTTGAGTTTCTAGGTTAAGTTCCTTAGTTTGCTGTTTTTAATCTTAGATTTAGCTATCTTTAAGTGTTAGTTGTTAAAATAGCTTGTTAGATTCAGTTTCCTTACATCATAAGCTTTTAAGAACAGCTTTTAGTTTCAAAAATGAACTTATATTGAGCATTGTGCAAGCATTTAAGTGTAAACAAGGATTTTTAAGCTCAAAAGCCCTCTTTCTGGTCTGTTCATTTCAAAAGCTTTTAAAAAGCTTAATCTTAAGTTTCAGCTAGTACTCTCTTTATTAAAGTAGCTTATAAAAGTGTCTTTTACATAATTGTAATCTTAGTTTTCAAAAATTTAAAAAAAAAACAAAAAAAAAACAAAAAGGGTATCTGCCATACTCGAACCTCAAACCTCTCACTCAAAGACCAAACGTGTTAACCAATATGCTACAATAGCTCATCCATCATCATACCATTCCATTTAATTAATTAATAAACACGCTTTAATTTCCTTTTTGTTTAAAAAGCCGTAGCTTATTCAAGAGCTTTTTGAGCTTTTTGATTAAGCTGAGACCTTTGTTCTATTTTTCTTATAATCTTCATAGCTAGTTAGACTTTTGTTGATTTTTTGATAATTTTTCATTAAGTAGAATATTTTTAATCATTTTTTTAAGTTTTAATTTTTGAAAATTCATAAAAATAGAAAAAGTTTCAGAAAATTAAAAAAAAATATTTTTTAGTTTTATAAAAATTAGCTTTAGTTTTACATTAAGAAAAATCATTTTCTCTTTTCTTTAGATTTTAATTTTAATTTTTGAGCTTTAATTTTTAATTCTAAAAATAGTTTAAAATAGTTTTCTAAGTTTTTATGTTATTTTAGACTTTTCTAAGTTTAAAAATCATTTTTCTCAATTTTTAGAACTTAATTTGCTATTTTTTAGAATTTAATTAGATTAAATTAGTTTTTAAATCATAATAAATTCAAAAATAATTAAAAAAAATGTTTTTCTTTTTCTTAAAATTTTCTTTTGTCCTATTTTAGGTTTAGGAATTTAGTTTACATTTTTAGGAGTTAATTTTAATGTATTTGCTTTATTGTCGCGTTTTATTTGTTTCCCGTTAATTGTTAAAGTGTTTAATTGCTTTTAATTTTTCATTTTAATTGTTGCTTTTATTTAGTAGTTTTAGATACTCAAAAATATATTTTCTCTCATTTAAATCATAATCCAAGCTAAAGCAAGGTTTCAATTTCACAAGTCGTTGGGGAAACGACCCGGGTGATCATTCTTCCCGGTTAAATATACGTATTATATATTATATATATCTTTTAGAGTGAGCTTTTCTTAAGAGAGACTTTAGGAAAGTTCTTAATTGCTCTTGTGGTATTATATTATATATTTTATAGTGTATAAAAATCAACATCATACGTAAAACACGAATATGATGGCAAATAGGAAATATAAGTCTCAGCTTCATATAAAATGGTATAAAAGACACAAAATAGTATTAAGAGTAAGCATAGCCGCATCTATAACCACGTTGTTGAATAAAAAAGACAGTAGGAAACATAAAACAGGCAAAGTATATAAAATACAAAAGTGATTGCAAATAGAAAATATAAATCAGGCAAATCATATAAGACATGTACATAATAGTCACAACATTATAGACATTCTCTAAGGGGAAATAAAAGTATAGCTATGATAATGGTAGGCAGAATATATACGATTATAAATTGGTGGCAAATAAGTTTTGTTATGCGGTATAGAAAGGTATTAGCAAACAAAACCTGTGTCTTATCTATATTAGATAGAAAATCCTTGTATACTATATTTTTTGTGACGTTTGGAAGGTGATTTTCTTGCTGTTTCATTAATATTCTTAAGCCATTTAGAGATGTAGCCCTGGATAATGCAACGTACAGTTGCCCATGCCGAAAACCGGCTCAGGTAAGTATACGCCTATCTTGTTCAGAGATTGACTCTGGCTTTTATTAATTGTCATCGCATAACATAATTTGACTAGAAACTGTTTTCTCTTGAATAGAAATGTCATGCTTGGATCTTTAGTCGTTAGAATTATTCTTGGAATATATACTTTTTCACCCATTCTGTTTCCCGTGATAACATGTGCCTCAATTAATTTTGACCACATTTTCTTTACTATCATCCGCGTGCCGTTACACATTCGGCCTTGAAGATTAATATTTCTTAAAAGCATTATGGGTGTTCTAACTTTCAGTTCTAATTCATGTGGTGGGAAACCTAAGAACTGAAGAGTATTTAAGTATTCCATTGGGTATAAAAGCTCTACTGCCCCTCCATCATTCTTTAGAGGAATTGCTTCATCCAAACTCTTGTAGATAGTGCTTTCGCCTTTTATCATTCTTAGAATCCTTGTGTTGATACTATCGGTGGTTTCATTCCGAGGGCAGACAATTGCTTTTTATTGTAACTCTTGTGCTGTTGGGTTTTGTAATGTGTTGTCGTCTTAGATAAAATTTATCAGTTTTAAAATGCCGTCGTTATCATCCGGAATACAGTACTTTTCAGGAATCCGAACCCATGATGAACTCTCAGGATCACAAGCATCTTGTCGGTTCCCGATTAACTTCACTTCATAACACGAATCAAGAACTAAGAAACTAGAAAAGAGAAGATTGTTTAGAGAGAGAGAAAAGAGAGAAAAAGATAGATTTAGAAAAAAGATATTTGTGAGAGATAGATATTTTCTTAGGGAAAATATCTA
>BQNB010108336.1:4820-14878 GCA_026074375.1 Tanacetum coccineum
TTGCTTATAAAATGCTTATAACATGGCTTACTACATATTAATTATCTTACATAGAGCTTATGGATGTTTTCTTTGTAGATGTCGTGGAATGATAAGACGCCTTTTACTACTAAGGAGTTGGACGACATCGTTGTTGATTGTTAACCTAAACTTTGGATTAAAATGTGTCAAATTAGAAAGTATATTTAGTATGTGTATTGTAAAGTTAGGACCAAAAGTGTCAAGTTAGAAAGTTTATAACTGAAAAACGGTTATGTAGGAAAAGTCGTGTCTGTTGGATGTACCGGTTGGTTGACTATATAAAGTCACAACCACAGAAAAACATGTGTCGATCGTTTTTATATGAAAACCTAAATTCTGTGTGAATTTTACAAGCAACTTTATCTAAACAAACCTGTGAAATCGCAAGCAAGGGTACAACAATTGGCATCAGAGCAAGAACGATCCAGGGAAGAAGAAGAAGTTTTATTTTCGATTGATCAAAAAGACTGTTGGTGTTTGTTTTTTATGCGTCAACAAATTACCAGAAACAAGAGGGTTGTTTGTTTTCTGTGTCGACATCCAGGAAAGAAAAGAGGGGTTGTTGTTTTGTTTTGTGTGAACAAAAATCAGGAAAGGGATTGCAAACCTTGTGGTCTGACGTTTGGGTTGTCGCACAACAAGGGAACACAAAATAAACAGGTTTTTTTTTAAATCACAAACTGATTTCAGTGTGTATCATCAATACACTCGTGAACTTCATACAGCCAAACAACCCTTTTGCACCATACACGACATATCCAAATAGTTTAAAGCGTATAATTGAAACCTACATGCTTAGTAGCAGCCGCCTCGTTCACGTATGTTTTTTTTAACAGCACTTTATTAAAAAACTAGCAAGAAGCTAGAAAAATTACAAAGTTACAAGATGAGGATTTTTTAGCCAATCAACCCAACTAAACGACATATTACATCTAAACCGACTCCAATAAAAAGAATACGACACAACATCATCAAAAATATCCGCCTTAGAAGGAGAAACCACACCAAAGACACACTTATTACGATAAGCCCAAATTAGCCACCACAACCCAAAACACACCCCTTCTAACAACCTTTTATGCTTGATAGGAATCCGAAGATTTACGATCCAAGAAACCCATTCATCGAACGTATGCACTTTCAATAAATCCACCTCCCACCAAAAACGCAAATCTTCTTGCGAAAATTATATTTCGCAACAAGGCAATTCAAAAACTAAATGACTTATCGATTCTGTGAACGGCAACCAGTAAACAAATGGGACAAAGAATAGACGGAATATCTATACCTCTCCAGGATATATTAAAACAGGTAGTCAAACAATCCATTATCACCTTCCACGCATGAATGTTAACCTTGATTGGCACCGCTTTTATCCATCTAGTTTGAGTAGACACTTCCAGAAACCTGTTATCGTCAATAACCTTTCTAGCCGCCAAGCTAAGCTCGAGAACTCACACCTAACCATCAAGCGTCCAATACCACCTATCAGGCGTGACACCAAGAACAACACCTTCCACGTAAGTCGTCAAATCCGTCAACTGATCTTGTTCCACTCCGCTTCTAGGAACACGACGAAAAGACCAGGTCAAGTTCTCCTGTGACAGTTTAGAAGCCACATCGACAGTCTTCTTCACTTCCAGCGCATAAAGCCTAGGATATCTTTGTTTCAAAACCATGTCTCCATGCCACAAATCCTCCCAAAAATAAGTATCCGCACCATTGCCTAGCTTTTTCTGCATAAAACTATACAAGTAAATACCTTTCGTCTTCAAGGTCTCCATCTCCTAGAGAATACTTCGCCAAATGGACTTGTAACCAATCTTGAATCCGCTACCATTCATCCCATCTTCACCATGAATAGCTTTAATAACCCTAGTCCATAACAAGTTCTTTTGAGTTGTAAACCGCCAAACCCATTTACACATAAGAGCTCTATTAAGCGCATATAAACTAGAAACACCAAGGCCACCTTTCTCTTTAGAACACAAAACCTTACTCCATTTCACCCATATCGATTTTTTACTATTTAAATCGACACCACTAAAAAACCGACTTCGAATTGATTCCATGCGTTGAAGGACTTTCATTGGCACCTTGAATATAGACATATGATAAATAGGCATGGATCCTAGAACCGCCTTGAGAAGGGTTAAACGACCACCTATCGATAATGTTTTCATCTTCCATTTTGAAAGACGATCTACCATTTTATCCACAATCTCATCCCAAGATTTAATCCGAGACATATTTCCCCCAACTTTCGAACCTAAATAAGTAAAAGGAGCCTTAAGGACACCACAACCAATTCTATTTGCAGCTTGCACCACCCTATCATCACTCACCACAACACCCAATAACTTACTCTTGCTTAAATTAATACTAAGACCTGAAGCACGATGAAAACATTTCAACACATATATAATCGTATCAATATTCTTAGTACTCCATTGCCCCATAAACACCGCATCGTCCGCATAGAACATATGAGAAAGATGCATAACCGAATTAAGCACAATGCCATTAAACATGCCCGCATCCACAACTCTTTTAAAAGAAATGTGAAGACTCTCCATAACCAAAATAAAAATAAACGGAGAAAGAGGATCACCTTGTTTAAGGCCCTTAAAAAACTGAAATTCCTCCGTAGGGCTTCCATTCACTAAAACCATCGCCCAAGAAGATCGGAAAACATTCTTGAATCCAACCACATCATTTTTCACCAAAACCAAATTTTCTTAAGACACCATCAAGGTAATCCCACCGAACAGAATCATAAGCCTTTTCAAAGTCAATTTTTAGAATAAATGAATGTTTTTTCTTCAACTTACACCACAAGGCAGGCGCAAAAATCTCATTAATTAAAAATGGTCCGTCAGAATTTGCCTATCCGCAACCAAAGCCATTTACACCACATTAAACAATATCTCCAAGCACCACCACAAAGACGATTAAGCAAAATTTTTGGCAATTATTTTATAAAGCTCCCATAAGACTAACGGACTGAAATCCATCACCATTTTTTGCTTCATAGAGTCTTCGGAATCAACGCTATGAAAGAATGAATTACACCCTTTTGGAATGCGACTGTAATGAAAGAAATATTTCACCGCCGCCAACATATCTTGTTCTATTAAACTCTAAAACCCTTTTATAAAAACCAAATTGAATCCATCCAGACCCCGGAGATTTATCAAACACCACATCCCAACCGCCTTTTAAATCTCTTCATTTGACACTTTCGGCTTCCAAATCCCAGTTGTTGTGCATTAACGATGATAAGAGAAACTCCATATACAAGCATCAGGCAGAACAAGATTTAGGTCTATCCAAAACGAATTCTTAGAAAATGATTAATGAACTCATTTTTAACCATATTAGGATTTTCCACCCAATCTCCTTCCACCAGAACCCCTCGTATAGAAAGTTGGTTTCGTTTTCTTATTAAGAATATCCATGGTAATATTTTTGAAGTTCTCTGTCGCCTTTTATTGCTATTTGATTTGCTTTTTGTGGACTGCCTCCATGCACACAATTATCCCTCCCCTCTTGAATCGATTTTTACAACTCCGCCCATTTATGCAAAGTAACAGATGACTCAGTCTCCTTTGTCAATGATCATCTCCAAATCAGCGAGCACACTGTATATCTGCACAGTGTTTTTCGCGTTTTACGAACTTTGTCTCATGCCCTTCCAAACACGTATCTTTATTTTTAATATATATCACAACTTGTTCCACATGTTGAATACATAGCATTAGAATAATCACCGGAGGCATTCACGTCACACCCTCAATAACCAAAGTTCTCGAAAACCCTACCATTTCCAGCAATGAAGAAAAAATCGAAAACGGAAATAGCCCATAGTCATGATAGATTCTCGTAATAAATAATAGACGGTGGTCTGATAAAAATCTATCTATGTTGAAGTGCAGATAAATTTCGGACACTCACATCCAAAAGCTTTCGGACATGAGGAATCTATCAAGACTTACTCATCTTGAAGCAGATCTGTGACACAATGTAAAAGAACATCCACCACGTGAAACCTCCTCTAAATTCGCCACAATGAGATATGAAAGAGATTAAAAGCATTTCGCCCCATGCACTTTGAAAAATAGTTTCCAAATCTCATCATTTTTATATACGGACACTCATTTAAAAACACTATGATAATCACTGAAACCTTTCCAATTATTAATGACGTGACATAAATGAATCCCATAGACTTTTCTTTTCTGACAACTCTTGCGGGGCATACACCGAAATAATAAGAAGTAATTTGCCATTAGACACCCAATTTCCTTGAATCATAACAAAATAATCTGAAGCCGTTGAATTTAGTTTCTTAAACGCATTAGGATCCCAAACACATAAAATCCTACCTGATTTACCAACCGAGGCACTATGCACATAATCAAACGCAAAGTTACCCCAGCATCTTTTGATTTCAAACAAATCAATAGACTCCATTTTAGTTTCTTGCAACGTAAGAAAATTCACCTTGTTTAAAGACACACAACGCCTTACCCAATCTTTTTATACCGTTTTGAGTTAAGACCTTGGATATTTAAACACAACAATTCATGCGAAAAACACCATCCACTCCTTGCGAATAATGATCACTTCATATTCTTCTTACACACCTTCATAGTATCCCATAGTTTTTCCCACCTTAACCAATTCATCCATCAATACTTAATATAAGAAACCACCTTTCCCCCAGAACCTTCAGACTCGCTACAATGATCCGATCCATAGATTCTCTACCATGCTTATTTGTACGTGATAAACTCCGACTAAAATTCACTTCCATCAAAATATTTGATTACATTGCCCGAATTCACCAACACAATTACCCTTCCCTGATTATCCACTCAACATTTCACATCAATCTCTCTGTTTTAAAAACCAGGAGTGGTACTCCAAACTCTCTTTTGTGCTCGCCTCCTTATTATTCTTCATCTTATCTTTATTAAGGAGAGAATAAATATTAAACGGGTCTTCTGATTGTTTTCCATTTTGCTCACTAGAAACAACATCATCCTTGGATTTTGGATTCTCCTCCTCAACATCTGTATCAGATACCCTACTAACATCATTTTCCCCTTGTACCTCCTCATCACTCTCACCGAAATCCTTCTTAAAAACTTCTTCACATTCTGCATCTTCTGAGTCACTTTCCTCATCATTTTGTTCATCCAAATCTGGAGTACAACCCTGAATCTCTATAGGCTCGCACCCCCCTAAAATAATTTGGGGGCCCCCCCGTTCCCCCCTTAACCTTTATAATTAATTTAATGATTCAAATATGTGAGACATACTCTTAGTGAGAACAACAAACATTTAACAAGGTTCCCCACTTTGATGCAATTCGAATAAAAGTATTTTCATTCCACACTTTTAAAGGAATACCCTCAATTTCCACCATAGTAACTCGTTCATCAGTAGTGAATTCACTAGACGCTTGGATTAGCTGAGAGAACCACGAACATACTCCTGTAGATAACAAAAACTTCTCCTTTGCCTCCACCGAGTCAAAAGCAATCATAACCCACAAACCACCCATGTATCTTAAATCAATATCGGTGAAGAGCCCTTCCTTCTTCTCACAATGCCACTTTTAGATTTTCTAACACTCCAACCTCCTTCACCTTCCCATTTAAACAACATGAGTAATCCTGTGTGTTTACGCAAGAATCATCTAAAACCAACACTGGCTTGCTATCATTCTCCCCATTCCTTGCTCAATTTTTTAACCACATCGCATATAACTTACAATCATCCTATGGCCCCACCCCACATTGTTCCTTAGTTTCCCAATTGAAGAGTCTATGATCTTTCCTTTCATAGCAGGTTGATGACTGCTAGTAGAACCCTTAGGCCTATGGAATCTAGCAGCATTAGCATGAATTCTATGTCTACCAATCCACACCGTACATAAATTACCAACCAAACGCTCCACATCAAAAACTTTAATAAAACCGCCCAAAAAACCCCCCAAAACAAATCCGAATCTCTTACCAGCCTTTGATCTTTTGTTAGGAATAAACGCATCAACCACATGCCCATATTGTTTACACGCATTCCATAGATCCTTAGCACTCGCTTGCTCAGGAAAATTAGTCACGAACACGGACGTGGAGATCTTCAGCACATCATCCTCCTTAGTTCTCTTAGAACCCATTTGAATCAAAACAAAGAATATATCACCAATTTGAAAAATCACAACAAAAAAACATAAAAACGAGGGGTTAGGGTTTTGGATTTGAAAGGAATTAGGATTAGGTTTTTTATTGGAAATTTAATTGGAAAAAGACAAAAAAAGGGGAAAACGACAAAGAAGCAAACCCTAAATCGAAAACAACAACCCTATAGATCCTGATCATCAAATCATGAAAATAACTCGATAAGGAAATCAATCACAAAGGAATGATCTCACTATTTCAGGCTTGTCTATGATCGATTAACAAGATGGTAGTAGTTATTGAGATCGGTTAGGGAAGATCGCCCACAGTGTCGCCATTGTTTGTTCGTGATGTGGTATTAATGCTACCTTTTCTGTAGCTTTGCGAATATGATTTAGACCAAAATCCGAAACAAGGCTTGGGTATTCGTCTGGATTACCATATGTTCCTATTTTTCGCTATTAAGACATGAAACAAATATATCATAACAATCTAAGGTTTCTCTATATATTTATCTATGAATGAGTCAATAACATATGAAGTTTTACTTACACGTGAGTATCGTGATGCAGCATTTGTCCTTGTTCCTTGTACACTCGAATATGGTTGCTTGCTCCTGTTCTTTGAATTTGTTTCCGACTTCTTCATTTGATTAGGTCGCAAGAAGAAATCTATATGTCGGTTCCACTCATCAATATGCATCTTTCCCGGAGCCTTTGCTCGTAACACATCAGGATGCTTGTAACCATCTTTTTTGACAAATTCATCCCGCTTGAATCTGTATTTGTGGTACCTGTAACATTCTGCACATATTGCGTCTATAGCATCCTCGGCATGTTTACGCTTAGGTCCGGTTAAATGGGGCGTCATGTCAAAATATGTCTACATTAAAAAACTTAAGTTAGAAAGTATATATTTTTACAAAAAACTTAAGTTACAAAGTATATATTTTTACAAACGCACAATTGTCATAATAGATCTATAATACTAGTGTAACTTTTATATAACATGTTAAGAATGGGACTTTAGACTTAAAAATGAAATTTGTAGACTTGACAGGTTTGGGCAAAAACTCAAATGTCAAATGCACTCTTTACCACATCTATACCTACTGCATTATGAGATCTATTCAAGCTAGAAAACAACATTTACCAATTCCTAATCAAGGTCAAAGCTGAGAAGCTAATGCAAACAGTTTAAGGAACACAAATTTCAAATCACTTTTGACTAAAGCCTTAAACTAAGATTACTTGCAAAATTTTTATTTAAGCTGATTAAAAAGAATAAATTAAAGCTTTACAAGGCTGACTTGATTAACCAAAACAATTTACATAGAGTTTTGACCCATATTGGCCCTTGACCCAAACACCCCTTTAAAATCTTAAATCACAATTTTAAGTTTAAAACAGGTTTGAATAAGCATTAAAAATGATGAAACAGATTTAGATTATGCATAAAAGAGACAAATAAGCAAAAATCTAACAATAATAAGCATTTAACAATAAGCAATCTCAATAAGCTATTCTTAGCTTTTTTAACAGTTTTATGTAAAAAAAACTTATTCCATGAAACTTATAAGCTGAGGTTACAACTTTTGAGCATTAATAACATTTAATAAGCATTACTAAAAAAAATAAGCTGAACAATAAGCAGTGATAAAAATAAGCTCTAAAATGGAAGATTAAAACTCACTTTTTATTGATGAACTTGAAAATACAATGCCTTGGAAGATATGTTTAAAAGACAGGGGAAAATTATTACCTGAATCTCAGGCCAAATACCGGTCTGTGGCGGGAGAGTGACGGTGACGAGAGAAGGACGGGAGTGGTGTGTGTGTAATCGGAGATATGGTGGTGACAGTAGATGTGGTGGTGACGGGAGATATGGTGGTGACGGGAGATGTGCGTTTCTTTTTCATTTGATGGTTTGGGAAATTGAGTATAATTTGGGAAAGTGATATTGTTAGGTGGAGACCAAAATATTTATCAACTCTTGGAGGGAAAACTTGAGATTTCATGAAATAATTTGGGGGGAAATACATTTAGCCACGACAATAGTAGTGGCTAATCGTATTTTAGGAATTTAACAAAATATTTCACGAAAATATTGGAGGGAAATACCTTTAGCCACGACATGAGTCGTGACTAAAAATATTTTACTTATAAATTTTACTAAAATTAATTAAAAACTATTGTTTAAATATATTTTAAAGTTAAAACCATTTATATATATATATATATATATATATATACATCAAAAAAACATTATATACTAAATAAAAATGTTACGATGAGCGTTTAGCATGTGTCGTTTTATATAAATACCAAGGTTACAGTGTTAACAATCGTACACTCGTTTAGATGGTATCGTTATATATTAGATGTTCAACGGATGAGTCAACATGGTATCGTTATACATTAGATGTTATCGTTGTACATTTGATGTTCAACGGATGAGTCGATATGTTAGCGTTGCACATTAGATGTTCAACGGATGAGTCGATATGTTATCGTTGTATATTAGATGTTCAACGGATGAGTCAACATGGTATCGTTATACATTAGATGTTATCGTTGTACATTTGATGTTCAACGGATGAGTCGATATGTTAGCGTTGTACATTAGATGTTCAACGGATGAGTCGATATGTTATCGTTGTACATTAGATGTTCAACGGATGAGTCAAGATGGTATCGTTATACATTAGATGCTATCGTTGTACATTAGATGTTCAACGGATGAGTCGATATGTTATCATTGTACATTAGATGTTCAACGGATGAGTCGATATGTTATCGTTTTACATTAGATGTCCAACGGATGAGTCGATATGTTATCGTTACAGATTTGTTAGCCTCAATTTATTGAGTCGAACAAGGAAGTTCGGTCACTCTACGATGGAGCTTCGGTCTTTAATTAGTTAATGTTGTAATAGAATATTATCGGGAATCGGGCTCGATAGTTAAACTAATATTGTATATGTTTCGGGTTTAATCCCAAGCAAAACCCGAGCCCGAGTCCTAGTTAAATATCCCGCGCGTCACATTAAATGTGTAGGGATATATATATAGATATTTTCCTTTTGAAAATATCTAATTCTCATATCTAATCCAAAAATCTCTCTCTTCTTTCTCTCTCTAAACAATACATCTCAGTTTCTCTCATCTCTCTCTCTTTCTACACCATCATCTCTCTTTCTTATTTTCTTGATTCGATCCGTGTGGTTCGGCATATGAAGTGTTAGACGGGTTCCTACAATTGGTATCACGAGCCACGGGTGGGTTTAGTGGTTTTATTGTGTCGGCTTATTATAAAGTTTTTTGATAAAATTGTTGTGTTTTTTACTCGTCCAAACAGTTTAGTTTTTTACAAATCTTATTTACTAGTAAACAAAAAGTTGAGTTTCTTTTGTTTAGTTTGTTTTTAATATTCACAACTCTTTTTGGGCTTACTGATCATAAAGGTTTCGTGGGTTTCTATTGTCACGGCTTGTTTTTTATTTTTTATTTTTTTTGGTCAACTTTTTTTTAAAACGTAACATACTCGTTGTTAGTTCGTTCTTTTAAACTGTGTTACGGAGCTTATATTTCTTTGTGGTTCATACGGCTTGAGAAAAAAAAGACAACGATCCCATATTCTAGTAACAAGGACGATAGTTTAAACGTCTTGAGCCGAACGAGTGAAATTCTATAGAACCGAACGAGTTGATTATTCGACCACCGAACGAGTTCTTTTCTATAGAACCGAACGAGTGGAAAACGTTAGAACCGAACGAGTGGAAAACTTGTACAACCGAACGAGTGGAAAACGTAACAACCGAACGAGTGACTTCAAAAAGAACCGAACGAG
>BQNB010108338.1:0-22972 GCA_026074375.1 Tanacetum coccineum
CAATGTTCATATTAGTTGAACACGTTTCATTCTAGACGCAACAACAAATTCTAGAAAACCTTAACAGAAGTACATAAACTAGTAGCCATACAAGCATTAGACTCAGAACATACAATAGAGTAAACGATCTGGGTAACTTAGAACAATTAGTGATTCTTTATATGGTCTAGTGTAGAACGAACCAACAATTCCTTCGATACCCATGTTGTCAAATGATTGTGTAATTCGATTGTACACTTGTACAAAATGAGTCAGTTGGTGGCTGCTTGGTACTTTAACTATTGGTAATGGTAGTTCATCGTTAGTAAAACCAAGTAATTTAAGGAAATGAGGCGAGGGAATGGTGTAAAGTATCTAAAATGATGTTATAGAACCACCATCAACCGATAAAGACCAACCACAAAATAGATGGTAATCAGTTTCAAACATGTTTCCAGTTAGTATGAGAGAGTTTCCAAGATTTGAAATATAGAATGAAATTGTAAGACCAGATCTAAAGAGGTCATCTATGTCATCGACTTGAAACTGGTGGGTAATCAAATAAAAAAACAAGTAAGTGATTTTTGTACCAAACAACATCATTTGTACCGAACCTTTCATGACAAGCCCGAAGACAAACCAACCTACAACTGCCTGCGATGACCGTTTAAATCTAATAGATTCCTAGAGCAGACAGTTATTCTCCAGTTTATTTTAGCTTAAAGAGCTCAATGTAAACACAGACACATACCAAGTTCCTTTTCTAGAGTACGGGTATGGAATCTTTATAATGGTTGGGTCTAAAGTGTCTGGACGGACACCAAAACCTAAAAGGATTTTATCAGAATCGGGTTGACTACTAAAATTAGGGACAAAAATACCAATAGATCTTTATATTAATGGTTCTAAAGAGTAGCCATCATATTAGAACCAAATGACAAACACCAAATCCCATGAGAAGTGCCAATTGAATTCACACATGAAAGATTGAGATTTGACTATAGTGGGGAGTATGTTAAATTATGATCAAGGGCTAAAATGATAAAATGATCCACTTGAAAACCCATATATATGAGGTTAAACAACGAAAGTTAAAAAAAAATTACACATAAAACACGTAAGTCAAATAGAAAGTTGAACCTATGTATATGACAAGAGTTCCATATTATTTATTAACACAGTCAGAAAAAATAGTTTATGCAAGAGTTCCATTTTTTTTACACAGTTCAAAACTAGAGTAAAGACTTTATGGGAAGTCTATTCATGATATCGATTTGTAGATCAAACGGTATGTTGTCTGACATTTTGAATTTATTTTTATTAATAAGCTAAAGGCTGATTTTTGGTAAAGATTATAGGTGTATACTGTGAGTAGTGTAAGTTACAAGAAGATTAAATATAGCTTGACCATTGATGCCAATAAACCTAATCAAATAAAGCATTTACTTTGGGTGTAATTTTATGTACTTGATATGAAATATTTATAAAAATAGTTTGGGTTTACTTTAGATTTACTTTTGAAATGAGGGTGATTTATGAAAATTTTGTGCAAATATTTTTACAGACTACAAAAATAATTTTTTTAATTAGAATGCCCTTTCAAGGGGAATGCTTAAAATATCTAGGTTTTAACAGAAAAACTGTCACATATATATGTAACAGATCTCAGACCAATTAACTAAATAAATGATGTGTTGGTATGTACCTTCATCAATCAATAAAGTTGTTTCTTTTTCAATCTTGTTGTTCCAAAAGTATTCAAGAATCCATTCACGATAGGCTAAGGCTGTTTGAAGAGGGTCATCGACTGTCAATGGTAGGTTACGACACAATCTGTATAAAAATATATAGACCTGTATCCCATAGTCGCTAAATAAGTCTGCTTGAAAGGGAGCATCGACATACTTGTATGTGATATTATCATTGTCAACTGATATGCCCTTGCTCACCAAAACTCCATGCATGTGTAGGTATAAGGTAAGTTTCTCTAGCAAATATTTCTTCATTTTTCTCCACCATGGTCTTCTATTTCCCGAGACCCAACCAAGAGAATCATAAAAGGTAACCACTCCATTACGGATTTCAAGCTTAGCAAGACACCAATGTTTTTTGGGTTCATTAACCAGAAAATAAACATAATTTAAAGATTTAGGAACAATTAATTTTTAATAACACATCAACCAAGCTATGTATAAGTAAAGTTTGGGTAAAACACACATTCTTAACATCTCTCCATGGCACATGATACATATTGCCATTTGAGAAATAGTAAGGCATGATTCCAGCTAGGATGCTTGGTGAGAAATGAAGGCTTACTATAGCCCAATATGCCTCAGGTGGTCTTAAAAGACCACATTAGATCAACCCATAAATAAAGGTGCTGTGTATGGAAAAAGTTCATAAATAAGGTATAAAATTAACTATAATTCTTTATTAATTATTAAAAATAATAAATAGGCTAAAATAACTTACAAAGTCTGGCAACCAGCCTATTTTACCAATGTCAAGACTGGCTAACGATAACCAGAAATGTGGTCGATAATATAACAAGCATACTTCCCCTAATCAAGTCATTAGAAATGATATTAGTCCTTAAGCACAATTATACTTAGGTTGTTTATAGTTTTATTTACCAATTCTCACAAGGTTAATATCGAATTACCATAGACAAGTAACAAACGAACGCGAAATCTTCAACCTCACAGCAATAACAATCTTTCAACCCAATTACTACTGCCAATGATAAATCAAACAATACCTATGATCCTTAGTCATAACCCACTATCAAGCATACAATTCATATTATCACAAGCATATATCCATAACATATATTTATATCACATTTTCCAATTTTCCCAAACAAACATAGAATGACACTTACATAATCGCAAGAAGCGTATAACTCAAAACTAAACATACTAAATTCACGAAAAACTTACATGTTGAAAAAGGTCAAAATGAGAAATTTATATCTCAAATGATTTACAAGCTCGATGATTCGACACTTAGTTTTCCTAAACTAAAACTATAGAATACCCAAAGACAATTACTCTGACCTACTAGCACTTTGTCACAACAACTAATAACCCATAATAAGTAACTTCAAAATTCTTCCAAGTGTGGTGATTATAGCAGAGATAGGATGAACTTGATGTTAGTTCATTTCTCTACTCCTAAAAAATCTTCCTTTTTGATTCTTGTTGGTTGATTTATGATTCTTCAGGTCTCTAACTGGTGTTTGTTAAATAGACACCAACCAAGACCGCTAAAACATAGGAGAGAAGGGTATTGAGTCAAATGATCAATTCGGTACTTCAATGACTAAGTCATAATTGCTGTAAAATACAATAATTTTAAGGTAAGACAGTGCGCCTGAGACTTCCTCAAAAGTGCGCCTAAAACTGCACCGTACTTAGCTTTGAATTAATTGTTATTACTCGCTCAGCAAGTACGTTGCACTTCCTCAGAAGTGAGCCGTACTTGGCATCTTTTCCATTATTTTCTCTTTAAGTCCTTCTCTTTAACAATCGTTAACGCATCTAACGAACATTCTTTATCTTTTCAAGCTTCTTCGCTTCGTTTATTCCTGCAACAACTATTACACAAATAAGTATCTAAAGACATAATATTTTATATAATTATAGAGATAAATAGCATATTTGTGAGGGGATATTTATGTATATTTGGAGCGTTATTAATCCGTGAGCAAAAGATGTCCATACCCTTGTTTATTTTAATTAACACAGAAACTTTACATCGATTTCTTCCAACCTCCTCACCCTAACATTATTGCACCAACGTGGCATTTCTTTGATACCCTATACACATATAATGCATAAACTCAAATACCATATTTGGTACCAAAACAAGGCTAAATTTATATGAGAAACATGTCTATGCAATGGGAAAATTAAGACTAACTGAAAGACGAAATTATCATAGCCAAACAAATTCTATAGAAATCATACTTGATAACATCAAATAGTTTATACTTTTTAGTGTCAAAAACCCTTATAAAATGCTTATAATTGTTATATTTCTATAGAAATGTGTACTTAATTGCTTTATATTTTGTTTTTAGGAAATTATGAGCTTTGGAGCCGAAAGACGTGGAAATGGAAGGGTGTGTGATGAAAAATGCACAAAGGAAGCATTCCAGGTGAAAACTACGACGTAGTTGCATTGAGAGGACTATGTCGTAGCCCATACTCAACCAAATCAAGCCTTCCTGGATCATGAAGAACTATGGCCTAGCTGACCCGTTCAGGCTATGTCGTAGCCTTGAGAATAAATTTACAATTAAAGAAACTACGACATAGCTCCTCACCTTAGACTATGCTGTAGCTAGTATTAACAAAGAAAGGATACATGAATTTGAAGAACTATGATGTAGCTCCTTACTTAAGGCTACACCTTAGCTCATACAAGACTATAAATACATGCCCTAATTCTGCTATTTGGGTATTCCCTTTTGATTTTCTACTGTGTGACGAGAAGAATAATGAACGGGCTAGCACATAACCTTTCGATTAAGGGTAGGAAACATCATCGTAGTTTGGTTTGATTATCAATTATTGTATTCTTAATTACTTTCATTATTGGTCGTGGTTTTGATTGTGAGAATATGATTTTTGGCTAAACATTCCATGTGTTATCTTTATTACAAATTCATTATCATTGTGATTTGATTTTCTTGCTTAATTCTTGCTCTTTTTTGGATATTTGTTTGGTTGACATACTTTGATCATAAGTGTGAAGAAATACTCATTAAAGACCACTCATAGGTGTTTTATGCCAAATGCTATGATGCTAGGTCACCGTGACCAACAGGAACAAGATCTAGGGTACTATGACCAATTGAACTAGGATTTAGTAGTTATAGTTTAGGATTTCATGACCATTCGGTCTTGGCGATACCAACTAGAATAAGTGTTTGAATCACTGCGTTAATTAAGATGGAACTAGGATAACACGCTCTTCTTCCCCTTGATTATAACTCAGCCATTTAAAGTTCTTATTTCCTCAATTTAAACATGATACATTAAATTGCTTTCTAGATTGGAAGTAGATAGCCCTAAGTTGGAAGCCCCACACATAGCACTGAGGGTCGACCTTGTACTTACCTAAAGTACAATACACACGATCGGGTACACTGCTCGTTTGTATGTATATACATCTTAGGTAGTTTGCAGTTTAGATATTTAAAACTTGATCTATTATAATAAAATACGTATGAAGTTTTTGACACCGCTTCCAGAGAGCTATAACTAGGTTTTTAATTTAAGGTTTTGTTAGGATTAAAATTCGATTAATATTTTATTTTATTAGTCATTTTTACTTTACGTTTAATATGTAATAATGTGTATTGAGCCAACATTAAAGAAAAAGTTCAATATACTTAGAGAAGTTGAGTAAGGAAAATAGTATAAATAAGAGGCTTAACCTCATAATTAGATAGTTTTTTCATAACTTCCTATTGTAAACATCATTCTCATTTTCCCTCTCTTTTATAATAAAGCCAAATTAAAAATCCATATCTCTCTATATTTTCCCTCTCTAAACTTAACCATAATCAAATGATACAATGCTATTAAAATGACTATATCAAGTGGTATCAATCGCCTGGGAGAGATTTAGATTAATTGTGTGTAGATCAAAAAAGCTAAAAACATAAAAAGGTCAGAAACCATGGTTACCTAAAAAAATATTGTTTTTTGTTGGTTCGTGACTCGTGACATGTAGGAATACACGAATGAGGTCTTGAGTAGCGATTAGTCGACGTGGATTAGTCATGTTTGATACAAATTTGAGTGTTATTTCGTGTTTAAGTAATGATTTAAGTGTTTAATTGTGAACTCGAAATCAAAATGGCGATGAATGAAGGATTTGAGGTCTTGCAGTGTAGGAAGGATGAACGAGGTCATAAGTTTTTCAAGTTTGATCAAAATTCATAAGTGTGATTTGTGATTTGTGTTAGATTCGAATTGTGATAGTGATTTTTAGTGATAAAAATTGTTTTTGGAATCAAATACGTGATGATTTTAGGGAATAAGGTCTTATTGTGGTGAAGACTTGTGAACGAGGTCCCAAGTTTTCAAATTTGATCAAGTTTTATGTGTTAGATTCATGATTAGTGATAAATTTGAAGTGAATTAGTGATTTTCATGGTAAAAATTGTTGTTTTGGATCGAACTGAGGTGGTGTTCGTGAATTGCGACATGAGTGGGAGCAATTGAGGTCTTGGAAAAGTTGTTACGGTAATCATTTGTGGAATTGCGATGTGTAACGGTGTGCAAAAGTGGTTAAGGTACTCATTTGCAAATAAGGTTTGAAGAACGAGGTACTAAAAGTGATTATTGTTGATTATTTTGTGGAATACTCGTTTGACATGAAGGAAAAAATGGTTACACTACTCATTTGTCAAAAGAGGTTTGTTGAACGTGGTCCCTAAACTAGTTAGAGTACGCATTTGGGTGTTTGTTTGATGAACGAAGTCCCTAAAAGTGGTTACACTACTCATATGGGTGATTGAATGTATGAACGAGGTCCTTGATACTCATTCTTGTGGAACCTTGTTCATCATACCTCAATTGGAAGTAAACCTCATTTGGGAAATTTGTTACATACGTGGCGCATTTGGGAATCTCATTTGGTTATAGTTGTCGAACCTCAGTTGGTCTTCAAAGTGAGAAACCCCATTTTAATTTTCAACACAAACCTCATTTGGATTAACTACTTAAACCTCATTCGTATACCTCATTTGTTCTCGTGGTACCTCATTTCTACAACAGTGATGCATACTTATTTAGTTAACCACGTCACCTATCCTTATTTGGTACAATTGTTTTCGAACCTTAATTGGAACCTCAACTCGAACCTCAACTAGAAAATATTTCAAACCTCGTTTAGAATTCGTGTGAAACCTTATTTGGGATTAAATACGTGTACACAATTCGGCTTAAAACAACGTGATCTCATTTAGGATTTTACATCGAACCTCGTTTAGAATATAGTTGTTGTACCTCATTAAGGAATCACCTTTCGAACCTCACTTGGATTTTCAGGCTGAACCTCATTTGAAAAATAGTTTCGAACCTTATTGTGTGAAATAGGGTTGAACTTCATTTAGTCTAAACATCATTTGATAAAAACAACATTTAATTTTTAGAATGACAATTCGGAATTTCGAAAAAATACAAAAATATATTGTAACACCCCCAAATTGGGTCGCAACAGAATATGGGTTGGGGTGGTACTTCATAGATCAATAACAAAAGATACACATAAGAACGACTATTAAAAGCCATTTAAAACTGATACATTGGATTTAACAAATTGTTTGTTACAAAATCCCGAAGCTTCACTTGTTCACTTGTTCAAAATACAAAGATTTCTAGCTTATAACAGATATACAAAATGTAATGCGACAAAATCTTTAATGCATGACATCCAAATCAAAACCACCAATGTATCCCTTGCACCTCGTGCCTTATTGATCCCCTGAAAAACATTGCTTAAAACATAAACATTTTGTTGAGTGAATTCATAGGTTTATAAAATGTATAATGTAGGACTGCAAGATTTCCCCATGATAATGCAACAGATGCAAACATCATAAAGTGTAATTACGTTTTCCTAAGCTCATGACACTGAAGCTTGACATGTATGAAATGCAATATAAATTGCCAACATTGCCCATGATGATGTTCTAACCCGCAACATCCTATGTCCGACATGGTATACGTTCGTTGTCCGGCAAACTGGCACAGTGAGCATGACTCACCCGAATGGGGATGTCAATCCCAAATATATCTATTTATAATATTCGTGCTCACAGCAGTAATTGACAGTTCATGATAATAGGCTCAGAGGGTTATCACTACTTAGGCAAACACGTAATCGTGATGTAAAATGTTCACTTGCGTCCAATTGTAAAACATGCATATGTTTCTCACCCCAAAACTTGTAAATCATTAAAATGTAAAACGTGGGGCTATGAACTCACCTTGAGTTAATGATAATCCAAATACAACAGAAAATGCGTCACGGAAATAATGGAATGCAACCTAATCCAATATAGGTCATATAAGTACTAAGCACTTTGATTAACTACTACCATATACAATTCTATATAGCTACATCACTATTTAATTGTGTTTGTGAAATCGTATTTATAAAGTTAAAACGTTTATAATTGGTTCATTAGTATAAAGAAGTTAACTTTAAGTTTTAAGCCCGTTTCTTATGTCCACACTTTCGTATTATGACGAGTTATCAAAATATTACATTTTCATATTTTTGACCTATTGGTGAACAGTACTTTTTACTGTTCATGACAATTTATAAATTTATTTTTATAGATTTAGTTATCGTAAAACTTGTAAATGTCATATTTTACTTGTTTTAGCTCTGTTTTTAGTGATTCTTTCGACCATGTCTTTGTTATTAAAAGTTCTATCATATTAATGATGTTTTCAAAATTTTCATGTCTGAGATGAACAGTAACTTTTATAAAAATAGTTTTATTTAAGTTTTTATACATTTATGTATATAAACTCGCTATATTTCATAACTCCTTCGTTATTGATCCAAAAATTATGATTCGAAATGTTTTGGAATCCTAAAAAAATAATTTGCTATCTGTGAAAAATATTAAATCTTATATATCAGTAGTGTTTTTATAATTGTTTATAAAATTTCTTTTATAAACCGTTTTATTAACGTATAACTTGTAAACTACGTATCTTTTTCGTTATTAATCCGTTTTTCGAGTTTCTTACCTTTTTGGAATCGTCATGAGACGTACTATTTTATTAAAATATAAAATAAATAGGTTATGTGTTGAATTAAAACAGAAGGTTTTGATGTTTTTCATAAAAACATGTTTAAACCTAGTTTTGTAACTTTTAAGCTTAACCATCTTGTTACAAGTCTATTACAATGCTTTATATTATATGTCTACCTATTATTAGAGTCCATCATTTATCCATACTTTGTCCAAGTGTCCAAGATAAAAAGTCCTTAACAACACCTTTAAATCATAAACTTTCTTAAGTAAACTTTTAATATAGTTTATACATATACTTTTTACACTTAAACCAACATGGTATAACACTTATACTTGCATTATGTCATAATATTAACATCCACATTACATCGTAGGAGATTATTCAAAGTATGTTGATTATTCATAGTAGCATGTTCAAATGTAAAAAAATCCATTTTACATGTTAAAAACATGTCTAATGGTGAATTACACAAAATAATAGAAATATATATGCTAAAAATCATGAAGTAAGATATTAGGATTTATAGATGACCTTTATAGTTGATGTTATAGATGACAAACAAGAGCTATAACCTTGTTTTAGCAACCAAAACCCTACTTGTAAGATTTGAAAAACCCTAAAAACAATAATACCCTAATCTTGCTTCTTGCTTACTTAACCCTTGTAAACGTTTTTAAACCAAACCTTCAAATCCCTTAGGTTACCTTAGATATCATGTAGGAATGTATGTAAATGTGCTAAATAATTTTTGTATGGTTTGTTTGTGGATTTCTTTTTGAGCCGTGGCTAGGGGAGTATATATGAGAGAAAATGTGAAGTTTTTGTTAAGGAAAATGAGAGTGTATGTGTTCTCTTTCTAGTATAAGTCCTTATATGTATAATAAGCTAGTCAAATATGCATGTAAGAAGTCTTGGGACAATGGGAGTAAAACATGGAAGTCTTGGTAAAAAACAATGGGAAGTATGGTTGGTTTAATGGCAAGTGAATGTACAAAAGACCAAGTTGAGTTTTTTGTGATATTTCTTGATGTGTATACACCAAATCCGGTTTATGCAGGTATATATGTAAGATATTTTGTTATTTTTGGGTATTAGGTATAAATGTGAGTATTTGTTGAAGGTAGAAAAGTTTTGGTGGTTCCGGGAATGCCTAAACGTATTTTATCGCGAAACGTAAACACTTTACGCAAACCCATGAAAATAAAAAAAGAACATGGTTATATTATCATCAAAATAATTAACTTAACACTTTCTTGGATCTTGTAAACATTTAATTGTTTTGATGCCCGTTTACATTGAACGATAATTTTTAGCTTACGCGATTTAACTTAACGATTACGATTAAAAGCAAACGCGTAAACTACTAAAAATACATAGTGAAGTTATTGACATCGTAAATGACCCTAAAACACTGGGTGTTATAGTCTCCCCTCGTGAATTGAGCCTTATCCTCAAGGCTTAAGATGCGGCACTTGACGACGGTGCGGTCTTTGTGAAGAGGTGTGGATATTTCTTCCGGAATTGGTCTTCACATTCCCAAGTGAACTCAGGACCTCTCCTGGAGTTCCATCGAACCTTGATTATTGGAATGCGGCTTCGCTTCAACCGTTTAACTTCACGGTCCATGATTTCTATCGGCTCCTTGACAAAATGAAGCTTGTCATCGAAGTAAAGTCCATCCAACAGAACAACTAATGGTTCGTCGGCATAACACTTCTTCAAGTTGGATACATGAAACGTATTGTGAACCCTACTCAGCTCTTCAGGAAGCTCAAGCTTGTAAGCAACATCCCCAACCCTTTCCAACACCTTGAAAGGTCCAACATATTTAGGGTTTAGCTTCCCCTGTTTGCTAAAACGTACGACCACTTTCCAAGGAGAAACCTTAAGCATAACCTTATCTCCAACTTGAAATTCCATCAGCTTACGCTTTAAATCGGCATAACTCTTTTGTCTATCACGGGCGACTTGCATCCTTTGCTTGATCTGGATGATCTTCTTTATTGTTTCTTGAACTAATTCCGGACCAGTGAGTTGCACTTGTCCAACCTCGGCCCAACACACAGGTGAATGACACTTTTGACCGTAAAGTGCTTCAAACGGTGTAGCCTTGATGCTAGCATGATAGCTATTGTTATATGAGAACTTGACTAATGGCAAATGGTTAACCGAACCCTTTCTAAAGTCGATCGCACAAGCACGCAGCATATCCTTGAGAGTTTAAATAGTCCTCTCGCTTTATCTGTCAGTTTATGGATGGTACGCAGTACTCATATCCAAGTTAGTACCCAAAGCCTTCTAAAGTGACCTCTAGAAATTTGATGCAAACATAGGGTCGCGATCACAAATGATTGAGACAGGGATTCCATGCCTCGTAACCACTTCCTTTAGGCACATTCTTGCCAGTTTCTCCACGGGATCAATTTCCCTCATGGGTATAAAGATTGCAGACTTAGTAAGTCGGTCGACCTTCACCCAAATGGTGTCGTAGCCTTGTGACTACTTAGGAAGCTTCATGACAAAGTCCATCATGATATTATCCCACTTGCATTAAGGTATCTCGGGTTGTACCAACAATCCTGATGGCCTTTGGTGTTCAGCCTTGACTTTAGCATATGTCAGACATTTGCTAACATAGGTAGTAATGTTGGCCTTCATATTGGGCCACCAATATAGCTTCCTCATATCCTGATACATTTTGTTAGAACCCGGATGAATAGAGTATTTTGACTTGTTGGACTCGTGCATGATCACAGTCCTCAAGTCGCCATAACATGGTAACCAACTCCTGCCTTTGAAGCATAGAGTTCCATCCACATGGGGTTCTAACTTTTTCGTTCTAAATTTCTCCGAATCCTTAGAATTTTCAACCAACATGCCTCTAACATCTTCGTTCTTGATGTTCTCTAGGTTTTGTGCTTCAGTTTGAGCATTCAGGATTTGTTGAGGAAGATCCAAGCCAATAGTCATCACTAAGACTCGAACTCTTAATGGTTTACTCTGCTCCTTCCTGCTCAAAGCATCAGCAATAACATTTGCTTTCCTTGGGTGATAACGGATCTCACGGTCGTAATCACTGAGTAGTTTTAACCAACGAAGCTACCTCATATTCAGCTCCTTTTGATTAAGAATGTGTTATAGACTCTTGTCATATGTGAAAACTGTACACTTGGTTCCGTAAAAATAGTGTCTCCATAGTTTCAAAGAAAACACTACCAATCCAAGTTCTAAATCATAATCTGTATAGTTCTTCTCATGAATTTTTAATTAGCGTGATGCATAAGAAATTACTTTCTCTCTTTGAATTAATATAGCACCCAATCCCTTATGTGACGCATTGCAATAGACTACAAAATCTTTGCTTCGCACAGGTAAAGCCAGAATTGGCGCACTACACAACTTCTGCTTTAATAACTGGAAAGTGGCTTCCTGTTTGACCCCAATCGAACTTAACTCCTTTTGGAGTAAGTTTGGTCATCGACTTGGCAATCTTCAAAAATCCTTCGATGAATCTTCGGTAGTACCCGGCGAGACCTAAGAATTGGCGATTCTCCATTGGCGTCTTAGGAGATTCCCAATTCTTTATGGATTCGATGTTGGTGGGGTCCATGTGAATGCCTTGACTATCAATCACGTTGTCGAGAAATTGTACCTTAAGAATCCAAAATTCACATTTAGAGAACTTAGCATACAACTTCTCTTTCTTAAGCAATTCCAGAACTGCCTTAAGATGTTCTTCATGCTCCTTCTTGTTCTTGGAGTAGATAAGGATATCGTTAATAAAGACAATCATAAATTTATCCAAAAATGGCTTGCACATACGGTTCATGAGATCCATAAATACCACTAGTGCGTTCGTCAAGCCAAATGCCATAACTTGGAACTCGTAATGACCATACCGAGTTCTGAACGCCATTTTCAGAATATCCTCCTCTCGTACCTAAAGCTGGTGATAACCTGATGGCGGGTCTATCTTAGAATAAACATTGGATCCTTGTAGTTGATCAAACAAATCGTCGATCTTTGGTAGTGGATAACGATTCTTCACTTTCAGCTTGTTCAGTTCTTGATAGTCGATGCACATTCAAAATGATCCATCCTTCTTTTTGACAAACAAGACTGGAGCTCCCCAAGATGAGGAACTGGGTCTTATAAAGCCTTTGTTAAATAGTTCTTTCAGTTGCTCTGACAACTCTTTCATTTTAGAAGGTGCCAATAGATAAGGTGCCTGTGCTACAGGTGCAGTACCAGGTATCAGATCGATTTGAAATTCCACTTGTCGAGTCAGAGGAAGACCTGGCAAGTCCTCAGGTAATACATCAGGAAAATATCAAACTATCGGTACGTCCTCAAGCGCTTTTCTCGACCTTTTCTTCCGTATCTTTTGTTGTACGGTTTGCCAAAAAGGGACTGGACATCCTTTTTTGCATGTATTCTTATGTTTTTGTGTACTGAGATAATGTGCAGACGAGCACTCATTTACCCAGTTTGCTTCTTCACCGTAAACGTTTAGAGTTCATTTCCTAGGGATACCAATGATCTTCTCGGCATTAACACAATGATTGCTTGGTACTTTACCAACCAATCCATACCAATTTATAGCATCAGAAACTACCAAGTTCTACGGGCATTAAGTCTATGTTGAATAGGTGGTTCAGGATGTTTAATGTACAACCCCTAAGGATAGTGTTCAACCTAATTATTCTCCCGTCGGCTAGTTTAACATCATAATAGTGATCTAATGCGGTCGGTGTGATATCAATTTAGTAGCTAAATGCAGTAGACATAAAACTCCTATCGACACCAGTGTTGAATAAGTTAGAAGCATAGCAGTTGTTTAGAAGGAACGTACCTGTCACGATGTTAGAGTCTAGATTTGTCCTTGCATGCCCTACCGCATATACTTGGGCTGGAGCATTGCCACCTCTAACTTGGTTACCACGGTTGTTGTTGTTCTTAGCTTTGGTCTTTCCACTCTTTAAAATGTCCCCTAAACTCCACAATCATAGCACATGTAGGCTTCATGTCCCACCCACAGTGGCCCCTCTGATTATTAGCATTGTTAGCGGTTGCAGTGCTCCTGCAGTCACGGGCCAGATGGCCGACTTTATTGCACCTGTGGCATTTGGGAGCACATGGACCGTCGTGGTGATAGTTGCATTTTGAGCATAGGGGTTTAGATCCCCCATATTGTTTGTTTTCACCAGTCCATGCAGTGTAAGCCCTGCCAATGTTCTGCCTCTTGTTCTGTTGTTGTTGTTGGTTATGAGTGTTCATTGAGGTGCCCTCAAACTTCCTTTTACTCTATGTCTGGCGTTCAACAAAAGTGCAGATTTTCTTATCCATTAGCTCGGTTGTGATTTCAACTGCATCTTGCATTGTCTTTGGTTTAGACGCCACTACACTCCCATGAATCATGTCGGGAAGACCATCGACATATTTTTTAATTTTATCAGATTCTTCGGGAAACATCCTCCCGCACAACAAAGCCAATTCATGAAAGCGTTGGGTATAACTTGTCAAGTCAGTACCCTTCACCTTCAGATCCCAAATCTCTATTTCCAGTTTCTTAATTTCATTTCGAGGACAGTATTTGTCAGTCATCATTTTCATGAGTGTTTTCCAAGGCATACCGTAAGCGGCATCATGACCGACTGTCTTGACATGGGTGTTCCACCATGTTAAAGCAACTGAATGGAGAGTGCAAGTAGCAAACTTGACTTGATTCTCAACTGTACAATTACTGATGTGGAAAACAGACTCCATTCTTTCAAACCATTGAGATAGACCGGCAACTCCTTCCGTGCCTTTGAAGTTTAATGGTTGACATTTGAGAAAGTCAGTGTAAGTACATTCACGGGCAGTTCGTTCTGTCCTTCTAACACCCGCTCCTGAAATATGGCTATCATCGCCATTCGTATTTCTGTCAGCATCACGTGCTGCCAAAGCGGCAGTAACGCCTTGGTCAATCATTGCCTTCAGCTGGGCATTAGTGACAGATGTGGTGGCGGGGGTTGTGGTTGTTGTTTCTGGGTTTAACCTCGTGGTCCTTTTCTTTGGTGCCATTTTCTTCAAATCACAAGAAAATATAATACCCGTTAGATTTCACAAAATCATAACCATGACATGACATATACACAATAAGTAAAGAGAGATCACAACACACAGTGAAATATACAACTGAATTGAAGTTAACAATGGTGTAACTAAATCGACATTCATTCATAATAAATTCGATTACAGACATGACATAATACCACCATTCCATATATAATTGGAAAACATACATGATTGGTTCAGATACAAAATGATCACAACGATTAGGTTACAAGATAAAATATACAACCTAAAGCCATACTAGCCGGGAGTTACCCGTAATACTTAGTAGGCTGTACAAAATAACTAGCCATAACATGATCTATGAACTGCTACCGGGACTATCGGCTCTCCGATGCAAATAGGGCTATGTAGGAACTTTAGCGGGGTCATTGCTTTGCCTCTAAAACTCTGTCATCTGGGTCTGAAGCTATTCAAGTGTTTTAGTGCCTCAATAAATTATGCCTGTTTCCTGTGGTCCGTTGCCAACATCTCTATAATTGTCGCTTGTCTCTTGCGGTCTGCTGCTTGTAACTCTATAATCACTATCTGTTGTGCTACCACATGAGTACGTAATGCCATAACCTCTGATCGTGCAAGGTCACTAGCATCCATGGATCATCCCTAAGCCTCTCGAGCCATCCTGGCCTCAGCCTCCATAAGCCTAGCAGTACGAGCATGTGCATGCCTATCCCTATACAGCATGTTGAGCCGACCAGCCATCAACTGTCGCTCAGTCTGCTCATCATCTAACCTCGTATAAATCTTGTTTGTGTCTTACCTACCCCTAGTGGTAAACTCTGTCATCCGTCAATCTAACTCTATGTCATCAGTCGCGGGTGCCCCTGGCATGTCTACCAGCATCTCATCCCAAGTGTCGGTGATCCCATAACTGACATCTCTCTCTAGATCCGTTATTAATCTCCTTTCCATTGGTAGACAAACAAATCCATTGTCCACCCTAAAAACTTTTCCCAAAAGGAGGTCTAGCCAAGTGGTGGCAGATGAGCTCTCTTCCTACCTCTATCTCAGGAACGACGAGTGTTCCTAACCTCTTCCGAGGCAGTAAGGTAACCTCAGGTCTGTCTGCTCTACGGTCAGAAGAGAGTAGATGCAAAGGTAGTGATGAAGTAGGTAGCAGTATGGGCAAAAGTGGTGGTGTCCCCGATGATGGTGCATCTGATCTGGTGTAGGAGAGTATGATAGGTAATGGTAATGGTAGTGAATAGGAAGTAGATGGGGCCTCAGCTCTCAACCGGATCATCGCAGCTCGATAACCCAATAGACGAATAGGACTAGCAGGTGGTGGAGATGATATATGTAAGGGTGGTGATACTAGTAGTGGTGATAGTATCGGGGATAGTAGTGGAGAAGGAATCTAAGGCAGTGGTGATGACCATGGGGAAAGTGGTGATGGTGGTAGAGTAAGTATAGCAAGGAGTCTAGAAACCTCTGTATCAGACCAAAATGGTGTAGAGTGGCCTATATCGGATTGATATTCTAGCAGTTACCTGGTTATGCTGGATGTTGGTGGTGGTGTTGCCACAGGCTCGTCAATCTTAAACGCTCTGTCTCCGCAGCAGAAATGGGGCAATGATTAACAACTAGGTAAAGCAATAATTGTAGAGTCGGCAGGCAGGAGGCTAGGTGCTCCTCCTCCCCTTATCGTCTTTAACATCAACATCATATTCTCATCATCATCAGTTGACTCATCTCTTCTTCGCCATCAATATCATCCATCGGCAGATAATCAGCAGGATCTTCCTTAGGGTCCTCATCATCCTCCTCTGGATCCTCCTCAGGATCTGACTCAGGAAAATGCCTGGAGACATTAGCTAGTGGAGTGATTGGAGAGCAGCAGGGTAGGGTTGTTCCTCAGCTGGGAGTACCTCCGTCCCAATGGGTGGCTTAAACTCTAGTAAAATAAAAAAAATACCTGCTTGGAATCAAAGTATGGTGAAGCTGGGTACTCAGGCTGGTACATAATCAGGAGATGGCCCAGGGCCTAAAACGCAGTACCATATTATGCATATGGATCCTCTGGACATCATGGTGAGTCCATCGCCCACGGAGATCCAATTTGACTAAACCCTCCAAATGGGCAGGACACAGTAGTGTATGTAACCGTGGAATCCTCAGAATTCGACATGACAATATCTAAAAATCCAAAATAGCTTATATTAGTATTTATATATCGACTCTTCTAGTAATATACATTTATACATAACAAGTATATACATCATGAATGCATCTAGTCTAATCAACTTTTAAAAAATGCAACAACTGGTGTATGTAGATATGTCCATGAAAATTCCTTTTTATGAATGCAATGTTTGAAAACAGTTACAGTCCAACAAAAATATGTTGACCTGGTTATCTATAACCTTTGGCTTTGATACCAATCTATAACACCCCCAAATTGGGTCGTAGTGGAATATGGGTTGGGGGTGGTACTTCATAGATCAATAACACAAGATATATATAAGAACGACCATTTAAAAGTCGTTTAAAACTGATACATTGGATTTAACAAATTGTTGTTACAAATAGCCAAAGCTTTAATTGTTCACTTGTTCAAAATACAAATGATTTCTAGCCCAAACAGATATAAAAAAATTTGTAATGGGCAAAAAAAATCTTTTATGACATGACTTCAAATCAAAACCAACATTGTATCCCTTGCACCCTCGTGCCTTATTGACCCTAAAAGCATTGTTAAAACGTCAACCATTTTGTGAGTGATTCACTAGGTTTATAATAATGTAAAATGTAGGGACTGCAAAGATTTCCCCATGATAATGCAACAGATGACTAATATCATAAAGTGTTAATTAATTTCCTAAGCTCATGACACTGAAGCTCGACATGTATGAAATGCAATATAAATTGCCAACATTGCCCGTGATGATGTTCTAACCCGCAACATCCTATTTCCGACATGGTATACGTTCGTTGTCCGGCAAATCGGCACAGTGAGCATGACTCACCCGAACAGGGATGTTAATCTGAAATAGATCTATTTATAACATTCACGCTTACCACAGTAATTGAAAGTTCATGAGAATGGGCTCAGAGGGTTATCGCTACTTAGGCAAACACGTAATCGTAATGTAAAATGTCCACTTGCGTCCAATTGTAAAACATGGATATGTTTCTCACCCCAAAACTTGTAAATCATTAAAATGGAAAACGTGGGGCTATGAACTCACCTTGAGTTAATGATAATCCAAATACAACAGAAAATGCGTCACGGAAATGACGGAATGCAACCTAATCCAATATAGGTCGTATAAGTACTAAGTACTTTGATTAACTACTACCATATACAATTCTATATAGCTACATTACCATCTAATTGCGTTTGTGAAAGCGTATTTATAAAGTTAAAACGTTTATAAATAGTTCATTTGTAAAAATGACGTAAACTTTTATGTTTTAAGCCCGGTTTTCTTATGTCCGCTTGGTATTTATGACGAGTTATCAAAATATTACATTTTCATATTTTTGACCAACTGGCAAACAATACTTTTTACTGTTCATGGCAGTTTATAAATTTATTTTTATAGATTTAGTTATTGTAAAACCTGTAAATATCGTATTTTACTTGTTTTAGCTCTGTTTTTAGTGATTCTTTCGAGCACGTCTTTGCTATTAAAATTTCTATCATATTAATGATGTTTTCAAAATGTTCATGTCTGAGATGAACAGTAACTTTTATAAAAGTATTTTTATACATTTAAGTATATAAACTCGCATAATTCATAACTCCTTCGTTATTGATCCAAAAATTATGATTCGAAATGTTTTGGAATCCTAAAAATAAGTGCTATCTGTGAAAAATATTAAATCTTATATATCAGTAGTGGTTTATAACTTGTTTTTATAAAATTTCTTTTATAAACCCGTTTATTAACGTATAACTTGTAAACTACGTATCTTCTTCGTTATTAATCCGTTTTTCGAGTTTCTTACCTTTTTGGAATCGTCATGAGACGTACTATTTTATAAAAATATAAAATAAATAGGTTATGTGTCGAATTAAAACAGAAGGTTTTGATGTTTTTCATAAAAACATGTTTAAACCTAGTTTTGTAACTTTTAAGCTTAACCATCTTGTTACAAGTCCATTACAATGCTTTATATCATATGTCTTACATATTATAGTGTCCATTTGTCCATACTTTGTCCAAGTGTCCAAGATAACAAGTCCTTAACAACACCTTTAAATCATAAACTTTCTTAAGTAAACTTTTAATTACTAGTTTATACATATACTTTTTACACTTAAACCAACATGGTATAACACTTATACTTCCATTATGACATAATATTAACATCCACATAACATGTGAAAAAGTTTATCAAAGCATGATCACAAGTAAAAAAATCCATTTTACATGTTAAAACATTTCCTAAATGGTGATTAACTACATAGAACATATATATGCATAAAATCATAAAAGTAAAGATATTAAGAGTTTTAGATGACCTTAATATGATGTGATAGGATGACCAACAAGAGCTAAACCCTTGTTTAGCAACCAAACCCTAACTTGCAAGACTTGAAAACCCTAAAAACCAATGAAACCCTAATCTTGCTTCTTGCTTAATTAACCCTTGTAAACCTTAAACCAAACCTTCAAATCACCTTAGGTTATCTTAGATATCATGTAGGAATGTATGTAAATGTGCTAAATAATTTTTGTATGGTTTGTTTGTGGATTTCTTTTTGAGCCGTGGCTAGGGGAGTATATATGAGAGAAAATGTGAAGTTTTTGTTAAGGAAAATAAGAGTGTATGTGTTCTCTTTCTAGTATAAGTCCTTATATGTATAATAAGCTAGTCAAAGATGCATGTAAGAAGTCTTGGGACAATGTGTGACAACCATGATTTGAGTAGGTTAGTCAAACCGTTAGTATTGACTTATGTGCCTGTTGCAATATATGGTGTATGTGATTCTGTATGTTTATATGAGTTTATGTGGGTTATGTGAGGAATTGGTAATTAATCTATTGAGTATGATCATCTCAATGAGATTGGAATGGTGGTGAAATTGGTTGAGTTCATTTTGTTCACTTTTGAGTGACAAGGAAATGTTATGAGATGTTGAGCGTTTTATGTTAATGTTAAGTATTATTTATGTTTTCACGTATTTTTGGTGTTAGTATAATCTAAGATAGGTTTAGATTTTAAGTGGTAAGTTAAGAATAATGTAAAAATTTTATTTTAGGGAAAGTTAGGTTGAAAATGAAAAGTTAAAAAGTTATTTTTAAAAGTCTAGTGAATTTCGTTTAAGCAAAAAGGTATAGTCAAATTAGTTAAGGTTTTTATAAAAATTTAAGGAAATACAAGTAATTATATAATTAATAAAAAAAAGAATTAAAGGGGGTGCCGATCGGTTGGGTTTAAAAGGGGGGAAAAGGAAACAAATTTGAGTCCAAATCTAATTTCCTTAATTAGGAGTTATCTAGAATATCTTTTAGGGAGGCCTATAAATACAAAAATAAATGATCCCTAAATCCTTATTGTTCGACCGATCCAGAGCAAAAAAAAAGAAGAAATTTTTTAGGGTTTAAGGTATTTTCTAATTCTTTGTTTAATTCTAGTTCTTATTTTAATTCTTGTAATCTAAGCATGATGGATTAGGTTTAATCATGAAAATAAATTAGGGTTTATAAATTAGGGTTTTAAATTTTCTGGAGTTTATAGTTTAATGATGATTGTTTGATCATTGGTTCAATTGGTTTCGTGATTTGATCATGCGTTAGGGTCTAGATCGCCCGAATTAGTTGTTTAATTTACTGCAGAAAATTAGGCCGTTTTGTAATGGTCATAACTCAATCATAAATTATCAAATAAACAATTTACAACATACTGGAGATAACCTTAGAGAGTCTACTTTCCAGCAAAGTTTGTCTCGTGAGTTTTTATGGTCGGGAAGTGGGTCAAAAAGTCATTACAAAATCAGTGTGTAAAACTGTGACGAATATCAGTTTTGGTTTTGATTTTTCTAAAAATACTTAGACATCTAGTTAGAGGCTCAAAATCATATGGAAGTTAGTTTATATATTATGTGTGACCCTTGAATTTTTGATAAGTATGTAATGAGGTCTAAAGTGGTCATCTGGTGTCATACTTTTAGGGGGTCAGATTCTGGACGAATTCTGAACACTTTGGATTAATAAATTTCTAAAGGGTATTTGTAAAAGGGTAATGGCTTTGGGAGAGATATGAGAGGTTCGTAGGACATATATGTAGCATGGTGAAGTTTGGTTTGAATTGTAGAAGTGTTTAAGTGGTACGTTTAGGACGCGTAAGTGAGTGTAAAATTCTGCTTAAAACCAGAAAATTTAAAGTGTAGCATTGAAGTGTAGATAGCATATGTAGGAGTTGGAAAAGGGTTAAATCTAGTATAGAACTATGGTAGATAGCTTAGATATCCATCATAGTTGAGGTTACATCATATTGGGTTGAATGCCTAATTGATGGTAGCTTATTGTGTGCTTAATTGTTTAGATTATCCGTGAAGTGTTTGTGAAGCTTTTGTTGGATTCTTTTGGGAAGCTAAGCATCAGGTGAGTTTCATAGCCCCTTTTTCTTATGTTTTCTTGGGGTGAAAATGATGCAAAGAGGTTTTGAAATGTTTTAGTTACTGTGATAATGTGATTTAAATGATGCATGGGCTATACGTGACTATTGTATGTTATGTGCTACTTGCTTTTATGGTATGAATTGTTGTGCTTGAGCGTGATCGTCTCATGGCATTTATGGATTTGATTGGTAGTAAGCGTGATCGTCTTATTACTGTGAGTTGTTTGAGTGAGCGTGATCGTCTCATTGTTGTTATGTTTTGTGTGAGGATTGAGCGTGAACGTCTCAATGTGGATTGATGTGATTGCATGTTAGCTTGTATGATAGTACGGTATGTCCTCGATGATGTTTTATGTTTTATTTATCATAGTAATTAGATTTAAAGGTTTGTTTTGCGTGTCTTAAACCTATGACTCTCACCAACCGTTGTGTTGACGTTTTTAAGCATCATTTTCAGGTGAGCTTCATGAGAATACTGAGGTTAAGAGAGGTGGCTAGAATGACCGCTAGGATTGCATTAGAGTTCGCTCCTGAGTTTATTTATGTTTGTTGCATGATTTTGTTGAATGTTATTTGATTTTATTAGGATCGTATGATATTGTTCTTGTATTGGTGAGACCCTTTTTCATTAATACAAGATGTTGTTCTTTTGGTTTTCGGTATTGTCATGACACATTGTGTCTTTATTACTTAGTTATGCATTTAGTGTTTCTCTATTGTTGACACCATTGTGTTGTGATGATATCCATGATGTTATGCCTCGTGTTTCCGCCTTGTCGGGGTGTGAGACAATGGGAGTAAAACATGGAAGTCTTGGTAAAAAACAATGGGAAGTATGGCTAGGTTTAATGGCAAGTGATGTACAAAAGACCAAGTTGAGATTTTTGTGGTATTTCTTGATGTGTATACACCAAATCCAGTTTATGCATGTATATATGTAAGATATTTTGTTATTTTTAGGTATTGGGTATAAATGTGGGTATTTGTTGAAGCGTAGAAAAGTTTTGCTGGTTCCGGGAATGCCTAAACGTATTTTATCGCGAAACGTAAACACTTTACGCAACCAATAAAAATAAAATGAACAAGGTTAATAATTATCCTCAAAATAATTACTTAACACTTGCTTGATGTAAACATTTAATTGTTTGATGCCCGTTTACATAGAACGATAATTTTTAGCTTACGCGATTTAACTTAACGATTACGATTAAAAGCAAACGCGTACAATACTAAAAATACATAGTGAATTTATTGACGTCATAAATGACCCTAAAACACGGGGTGTTATATATATTTAACACTTAACCGTACTTATAAACTTTTTGATTTCACAACAATAGTCTTTATAGTCTAAAATGATCCATTTAGCATTGTTTACTTTCTTAAGTAATAAAATGGCAACTTCTCATCAACAAGTGATTGCGGATGCCAGTTCAGAAACTAGACCACCCATTGTAACATTTCTCAATTTTAGGTCATTTTACGACTCCTATTATTCGTCACCATTTATTTTGGTC